>JAJIBD010032743.1:0-61048 GCA_021461705.1 Cryptotis parvus | reverse complement strand
CTGGTTCAGCACCCCTCCATGATAAAGTGCGAAGAATGCTAGAGAGAGAAAGACACAAAGGACACCTTGTCATCAAAACTCTCAAGCTTATTCGCCAATGTGGCAAAGTGCAGCCTCCGGCAACTAAATGCTAATGTCCAAGCTTGGAAGCGGTGCAGAGAAGCCATAGGAAGACCTCAAAGAGAGAAGAGCAGAAATCTGGAAGATGCAGCAGAAGTTGGGAAAAGCATTCACAACACCCACCTGTCCTTCACCAACTGTAACACCAAGATGACTGCCCTCCAATGCCCCTGATGGATCTATCACGCTTTCCACAAAGGCAATGGAGAAGATTATCCATGACTTCTACACGAATATCTTTGATAGCCACGTCCACCTGCCCACATACCAAATTCGGTAGGATGGCTATGTCGTTCCTAATGTTCTCCCTTCTGAAACCGACATGCCATCTCATCGGTAAAGAAAGGAACAGCACCAGGCCCAGACAAAGTCAGACCCAAACACCTGAAGAATCTGCCATCAGTACTCATCAATACACTGGCTCGGCTCCTCCACGCTACCTGACTGAATGCAAGTGCCCTCCCAATGGAAAACCAGTAGGACAGTTCTACTGTTCAGGAAGGGAGACATTCACAACATTGGCAACTATCGCCCCATCTGCCTGTTGTCCATTATCTACAAGCTGTTCACTTGAGTCAGCCCTGAACAGGATTGACAGAACATTAGATGAAGGACAACTCAAGCCGGCTTCCAAAAGGATTCAGCACAATCGACCATATCCACACGTAACCAAGCTCATTGAGGTTTGTAGGAGTACAAGATGCCGCTCTGTCTCACGCTCATTGATTTAAAGAAAGCCTTTGATTCTGTGGAGACTGAAGCGGTCATCGAAGCCCTAGCCAAACAGGGTAGTTTAAACCCAATACATCAAGATCCTTCGTGGAGCTGTATTACATATTAACATCCTGATTCACCAACAGGATCTCACCATTCTACAAGGAAGTGATCATTGATGTCAAAAAGAGGGGTTCGGCAGGGTGATACCATTTCACCAAAACTCTTCAGCGCCACCCTCGAGAACATCATGCGACAATTAGAATGGGAAGGAATGGGAGTGAAGATAGGTGGTCGGCAACTGCACCACCTCCGCCGCTGATGACATCATTCTAATAACACCAAACATTAGCCAAGCGGCACAAATGCTGGCTGACTTCGACCGAGAATGTGGAAAGATAGGTCTACAGCTGAATCTCAACAAAACTATGTTCATGAAAAATGAACTAGTTCCAGAGGACCCATTCACTCTCAATGGAACAGACATCTCTGAATGCAGCAGTTATGTGTACCTAGGTCGAGAAGTCAACATGATGAACGACCTAAAAAACCTGAGTTGCGCAGGAGGAAGAAAGCGGCATGGATTGCCTTCAAAAACATCGAAGAAATAGCTAAAAAAGGCAAAGAACCTCCAGCTCTGGGCACATTTCTTCTACTCCACTGTTCTCCCTGCATTGACATACGCCTCAGAGACCTGGGCCCCACGAAAGCAGGATGAGAATGCTATTCGAGTCTCCCAAAGAGGAATTGAAAGAGCTATGCTTGGAATATCACGCCTCACTCAAGTGAAAGAAGGAATCCGAGTTCTGACCTCTGTCTCTGTTCCAGAGTCAGGGATGCTGTTTCATTTTCCAAGGCATCGAAAATCAGGATGGGCTGGATATGTAATGCAATTTGGAGATGACCGCTGGACTAGAGCCGCTACCAACTGGATCCCATGGGATGTCAAAAGATCACGTGGCCGCTCACCTACAAGATGGTCAGACTTCTTTGTCAAGACCTTGAACGAACGGTTTGAGGCTCTTCGTATTCCTGAAACAACCAGATGCCATTGGGCTACACTGGCACATGATAGGGTCAAATGGAAATGTTACTGGCTTCCGCTCGAGGAAATCATGAACAATGGGATGTCTAGTGATCTAGTGACTACAAAACAATAGTAATCAAAATAATGTGGTACTGAATTACAGACAGACTTTCAGACCAAAAGAATAGAATCAAAATTCCAGAGACAGATTCTCAGGGTTATGGACAGTGAATCTTGAGCAGCAGAAAAAAAAAGTATAAAATGGAGCAAGAAAAGTCTCTTCAACAAATGATGTTGGGAAAACTGGTTGATGACACATGCATTAAAAAAAAAAAAAATGAATACAAACTCATTTTTTTAAGTATTTTATTATACCACCGTGAGATATACAAATAAAAAGATATACAATTAAAAGTTCATATTTGGGTTTTGGTCATACAGTGTTCTAGCACCCGTCCCTCCACCAGTGCCCATCTCCCACCACCAACGTCCCCAGTTCCTCCCTTCCCCAGCCCCCTCCATGGCAGGTTCTTTATTTCTTTCCCTTTCTCTCTCTCTCTCTCTCTCTTTTCCTTCCCTTCCAGACTATGGATTAGAGAACATACATTAAGAGGTTGTCATGTGTATCCTTTTGCCTCTAATAATGCTCAGTTCTAAGTTGGCATTAGTACCCTCGACAATTATTAGCACACTGTTCCATTTTCTGTCTTACCTAACCTCTGACTCCCACACGTACAAACTCATTTTTGTATTCACTTAGATCTTACAAAGTATCACAGGGGCGGGAGATGGTTCAAAAGGGCTGGAGCTGTACCTTGCATGTTAGAGCCCTGGGTTCCACTCCTAAGCCGCCTGGTATAGACCACCCTCCCCAAAGTGCTTCTAGAACTGAATAGTGGTCAATTAAATATTAACATTAATTCAGCATTTTTACTATTTTTAGATTGTAATCATGATGGAAAACAGGAATGGAAAGTCAGAATTTTTAAAAGTATTATTCAAGCAAAGAAAAAAATGCTAGTGGAGGCTATTCTGACGAAAAACATATATATAAAGATTCTTTCACCCGCTTGGGGCCGGAGCGATAGCCCAGCGGGTAGGGCGTTTGCCTTGCACGTGGCCGCGCCTGTGCTGGTTGGGTTCCCGCATCCCATATGGTCCCCTGAGCACCGCCAGGAGTGATTCCTGAGTGCAGAGCCCGGAGAAACCCTTGAGCATTGCTGGGTGTGACCCAAAAAGCAAAAAAAAAAAAAAAAAAAAAGATTCTTTCACCTAATTGTAGACTTAAATTATAGTAACAATTTGAGATAGCTTTCATGACACTATTTCTACTAAATTGTTTCCCAAAAACCAATATATAATTATTTGAAAAACTTGTTTGTAGGTGAGTGGTTAGCTTAGAAACTCTGACATTGCAAAAAGACTTAAGCTGGGAGAAAAATGAAGATGCATTAGATCCTATTTTAAAGGCTTCGGGTATTTTGACCACTGGGGGAAAACCCAAACAGAAAAGAATGTCATTTTTTTTTGTCTGCAGGGGCTAGCGCGAATATGTAAAAGAAGGGGGGAGAGAGATGCAGAGACAGAGAGATACAGAGAGAAAGAGAGGAAAAAGGGGTACCTGCTATTGAGGCGGCCTGGGGGTAGGCGGGAGGGGTGTGGGTATACTGGTGGTGGTGATGGGGCACTGGTGGAGGGATCACGATCCACGATCTTTCCGTTGATCATCTATTTGCTAGAGCGGGCACCAGTAATATCTCCATATGTCCTGTCTCATGCCAGTAGAGCCAGGGGCATCGGCTTGCTACAGGAACATAAAAAGAGCTTCAAACCATTATATTAGGTCATGGGAATGACCTAATATAATTGTTACTGGAAATTGGCATATCATATACAACACGAGCAGCTTGCCAGGCTTGCTGAGCGGGAGGCAAACTCTTTTAAACACCTCCAAATAAAGCATTTATTGATGAACCGCCGCGCCGCAAGCCGCGGGAGCCGGGCTGTGATGGGCTGGTCTGCTGGGTGGAATTCTGACGAGAGGGAAGTCCAAAAGTGAAAAATGGCGGCGCCCGTGGAGTGAGGGAGGGGTGGTCTGGCTTGTTGTGAGGCTCTGCCGAGGTGGTGGGCCAGGGCTAGAACCCGCCATGCCTCCCAACTGCCATGAACGGCTGTGCACAGGGAGAGCAAGGAACAGCTCTGCCCCATGTGTGAGAGTCTCTGGACCAGCATACCTGGGCCGGATTGAGGAAAAAAAGCTGCGGCAGGGTGGGTGTCGGTGATCCGGGCTGTGATGGGCTGGTCTGGTGGAGGGATGGGTGCTGGAATACTGTATTACCAAGAACCAATTATGAACACCTTTGTAATTGTATGTTTCACTGTGGTATAATAAAAAGTTTTTTTTTTAAAGTGTCATTTTGCGTACAAGTGTGTTGGGCAGATGGAAGGAACTTGAGAGTGTTTCCAGTCTCAGAGAGCTGCATCAAAACATGGTGTTCTTTTTTTTTTCTTTTTTTTTTTTTGCTTTTTGGGTCACACCTGGCAATGCTCAGGGGTTTCTCCTGGCTCTGCACTCAGGAATTACTCCTGGCGGTGCTCGGGGACCATATAGGATGCCGAGGATCGAACCCGGCCTGCATGGGCCGCCGCTGCAAGGCAAACGCCCTATCCGGCTGGGCTATCGCTCCAGCCCCTAAACATGGTGTTCTTTTAATCATCAGCTATTTTATTTATTTGGAGTTTATGAAAGTAAAATAATCACTTTCTCTGTTTGTTTGTAGGCATACAGCTCAGTGAGTACCTGCCTGAGGTGAAAGACCTGCTGCACGCAGATGAGCTTGGGGGCTTGAAGTCTAACCCATACTCGAATTTGTTCTGAAAGCTACCTATGAATATTATGTTCAGGGACAAATGTAACTTTTCCTAAAATGTTTTTTCTTTCTGAAAAGTCTATTTAAGTAGGTCCTTTAAAAAATAACTTTCATTTTCAAGTTTGTATGGTTTTCTTAGATGTGATATTGAGAATTTTTTACTGTTATGGAAGTTACTTCTCTGTTGTATAGTTAATTTTGTTTTTTAGTTACAATATTTTTTAAACTGGTTTATTCTTTTTTTTTTGGTGGGGGGGGCACACCTGGCTATGCTCAGGGGTTACCCTGGCTCTTTGCTCAGGAATTTCCCCTGGCAGTGCTCAGGGGACCATATGGGATGCCGGGATCGAACCAGGGCCGCCATGGGCCAGCCTCGTGCAAGGCAAACACCCTACCCCCTGGACTATCGCCTCCGGCCCCAAAGGTTTATTCTTTTCATATGCCATCCTTTAATATCTCCCAATTGAGAGTTCTTGTCCTTTTTGTATTTAATATGAACAAATCATTTCACTTATACATTCATTTTTTATAACTCTGAAAATGACGAGATTTTTCCTTTTCTGTGGGGTTTGGTGAGCAGGCTGACATCTGGTGGAGCAGGCTTATTCCTAGCTCTGCACCTAGGAAGCACTCCTGGTGGACTTGAGGGACCATATGGAGTTCGGAGCATAGAACCTGACTTTTCTGTATGCAAGACAAATGCCCTATCCACTATACTATCACTCCAGCGCCTAAAAATAACAAGTATGTCCCTGAAATTTATATGATTCTTGTAAAGATTCTCTGATTTTTTTTTTTTTTTGTTAAGTCTAAAAGAATGCAGCCAGTTGAGTGCTGGGTAGTATAGTAATTAGGATGCATGCCTAACATGCATCTGACCCAGGTTTTATTTCCCACACCACATAGTCCCTCAAGAATCTTGGGGCCGAAGGGGCGGGCGATAGCCCAGCTGGTAGGGTGTTTGCCTTCCATGCGGCCAGCCTGTGCCTGCCCGGGTTCAATCCCTGGCATCCCATATGGTCCTCTGAGCACCGCCAGGAGTAATTCCTGAGTGCAGAGCCAGGAGTAATGCCTGAGCATTGTCAGGTGTGACCCAAAAAGCAAAAAAAAAAAAAAGAATGTTGGGGCCAGAGCAATAGTCCAGCGGGTAGGGCATTTGCCTTGCACGCAGCTGACCTGGGTTCAATCCCTGGCATCTCATATGGTCCCCTGAGCACCGCCAGGAGTAATTCCTGAGTGCAGAGCCAGAAGTAACCCCTGAGCATTGCCAGGTGTGACCCAAAAAGAAAAAAAAAAATCCCGGTGTACCTTGAGCACTGCAGTGGTCATCTGTATCTCCCTGACACTAGGGCTCAAATAGCATCATGTCCTTAAGTCCTTGTGTTGAGCTGAAAACCTGGTTGGTCAAAAAATGCAGAGTGGGGCCTCAGACGCGGCTGGGGGAAGCAGGAACTTGGCTCTCTCCTGGCCCAGCTGACTATGGGGCCCCCAGGAGGACAGATGGGTTTTGGGAGTGGGCCCATCACCTCTGGGGGGTCCCGGAAGCAGCCGGATGAGACTCATCCACCACAGTAGATGCCATTTTCACTGTCCGGACGTTGCAGCATATCAGAGCCCGCCTGGGAGGGATGCTGACCTCAAGACCAGATTAACAGGGCAAAATGAATTCAAGCCCAGGTAGGCAGCTCCCCGGAGGCGGGAATCACCAGGAATTCGTCAGATGGAGCTGGGATTAACCCTTCCCCTCTCCATTTTGTCTGAGCCCGGTAGCCCCTCCCAGGAGCTGCCCTGGGGCCACCAGCCATAGCATGCAGAGCCTCAGATGCGGCTGGGGAAAGCTGGAACTCGGCTCTCCCCTGGCCCAGTTGACTATGGGGCCCCCAGGAGAACAGATGGGTTTTGAGAGTGGGCCCATCACCTCTGGGGGGTCCCAGAAGCAGCCGGATGAGAATCAACCCCCACATTATCCACCATTTTCGCTGTCTGGATGCTGACCATGAGGCCCCTAAGTCTTGGCGGCCGCATGATCCACCAAACTAGTGGAAACAGTTATGTCCTTTATGTACTGCATTTTACAATGTGTAGCAAAGTTTGGCGGGAGGGAGAGATAAAGAGGAGAGAAAAGACATACAGAACCCACCAAGTAGTTGGGGTGCAGGAGGGGGAAGGAGGTGGGGACATTGGTGATGGGAGATGGGTTCGGGTGGAGGGATGGGTGTTGGAACACTGTAGAACCAAAACTCTACATGAGCATCATGCAATTGTATGTCTAAAAGCGGTGTAATAAAATTAGGTGGAAAAATGCAGAGTGGGTCTCAGCAGTTGAGAGGGCATCTCCCCACCACCAGAAAAAAAAAAAGCCAAATGTTGCTGACTTCTATCAGTTATAAGGGACGAAATAGTGGGCCTAATTTAATGGAAACTCATTGGTTCATTGATAATTTTGAAGACTTTTCTATTATATAATGTTAATAAAAGTATTTTGGTAAATAAGACATTTTTGTGACTTTCTAGCCTATCTATCTAATGGCATACCGCGTAAGTTTATAGTATTAAGTATTAGTGTCAAAAGTTTTCAGTGTAGAGATGCACCGGGAGAGCTGTAGCTCAGCTGAAACCATGAGGAAACTGGGAGGAAAGATGGGTTTTGGGTGTTGGCCCATTACCTCTGTGGGGCCTTGGAAGCAGCCGGATGAGACTCGCTTACCATAATAGCCGCCATTTTCACTGTCCGGACACCACAGCACATCAGAGCCCACTCAGGAGAGACGCTGATCTCAAGATCAGATTAACAGAGCAGCCGAAGTTCAAGTCCAGGTAGAAGTCAGGCATTCGTGAGATGGAGCTGGGGTCCCCCTTCCCCTCTCTGACTTGTCCTGGAGGCCCGGTGGCCTCGCCCACGAACTGCCCCAGGGCAATCGGCCATATCACGCAGAGACTCAGACGCATGGAGAGAGCTGCCAGCTGGCTCTCCCCGAGTCACGTGGCTGCTGACCCTGTGTCAGCTCCCAGGATATTCCAAGGGGGCCACGGTTGAACAGCCCATAAGGGGTGGCCCACAGCATGAGACTAGAGGGCTAACAATTGGACAGGGGCCATAGGAAGGAAGCAAGGTCAGAAGGAGGCCACAGTGGGAAAAGGGTTAAGAAAACACTGAGCAGAGTTAATGTCAGAAGATATTATAGTTTTACTGTACAACATTAGAACAAACGATGTCATCAGCGAAGCGGAGGTGGTGTAGTTGCCGACCATCTATCTTCACTCCCATTCCTTCCCATTCTAATTGTCGCATGATGTTCTCGAGGGTGGCACAGAAGAGTTTTGGTGAAATGGTATCACCCTGTCGAACCCCTCTTTTCACATTAATGATCATTTCTTTGTAGAATGGTGAGATCCTGGTGTTGAATCCGTAATACAGCTCACGAAGGATCTTGATGTATTGGGTTTGAACACCCTGTTTGGCTAGGGCTTCGATGACTGCTTCAGTCTCCACAGAATCAAAGGCTTTCTGTAAATCAATGAATGTGAGACAGAGCGGCATCTTGTACTCCCTACAAACCTCGATTAGCTTGGTTAGTGTGTGGATATGGTCGATTGTGTTGAATCCTTTCCGGAAGCCTGCTTGCTCGCATGGTTGTCCTTCATCTAGTGTTCTGCTAATCCTGTTCAGGATGACTCGTGTAAACAGCTTGTAGATGACAGACAACAGGCAGATGGGGCGATAGTTGCCAATGTCATGAATGTCTCCCTTGAACAGTAGAACTGTCCTGCTGGTTTTCCATTGGGAGGGCACCTTGCATTTGGACAGGTAGTGTGTGAAGAGCCGAGGTAGTGTATTGATGAGTACCGATGGCAGATTCTTCAGGTGTTCGGATCTGACTTTGTCTGGGCCTGGTGCTGTTCCCTTCTTTACCGACGAGATGGCATGTCGGATTTCAGAAGGGACAATGTTGGGAATGACATATCCATCCTTTGGAATTTGGTATGTGGGCAGGTGGATGTGGCTATCAAAGAGATTTGAGTAGAAGTCCTGGATAATCTTCTCCATTCTAATAACACCAAACATTAGCCAAGCGGCACAAATGCTGGCTGACTTCGACCGAGAATGTGGAAAGATAGGTCTACAGCTGAATCTAAAGAAAACAATGTTCATGAAGAATGAACTAGTTCCTGAGGCCCCATTCACTCTCAATGGAACAAACATCTCAGAATGCAGCAGTTATGTGTACCTAGGTCGAGAAGTCAACATGATGAACAACCTAAAACCTGAGCTGCGCAGGAGGAAGAGAGAGCGGCATGGAATGCCTTCAAAGGCATCGAAGAAATAGCTAAAAGGACAAAGAACCTCCGGCTCCGGGCACATCTCTTTGACTCCACCGTTCTCCCTGCATTAACATACGCCTCAGAGACCTGGGCCCTACGAAAGCAGGATGAGAATGCTATTCGGGTCTCCCAGAGAGGAATCGAAAGAGCTATGCTTGAATATCACGCCTCACTCAAGTGAGAGAATGAATCCGGAGTTCTGACCTCCTTCGCTATTCCAGAATCAGGGACGCTGTCTTGTTTGCGAAGACATCGAAAATCAGATGAGCTGGACATGTTATGCGATTTGGAGACAACCGCTGGACTAGAGCCGTTACCGACTGGATCCCACGGGATGTCAAAAGATCACGTGGCCGCCCACCTACAAGATGGTCTGACTTCCTTGTAAAGACACTGAAGGAACGGTTTGAGGCTCTTCATATTCCTAAATCAACCAGATTCCATTGGGCTACATTGGCACGTGATAGGGTCCAATGGAAATGTTATTGGCGCCCGCTCGAGCAAATCGATGAATAACGGATTCAAGTGATCAAGTACAACATATTTAAATGACAAGTAGTAATCGCAAAACTTTTTCTGACCAGTACCAAGCAGTTTTTATTCAGTTTTATAAAAGACACCAGAGATTATACTAAGAGTGTTTGGCATTTTAGACCTTGGCCCAGCTAAATGCTCAAAATTGCTCCAACAGCTATAAAAGCTCAGATAAGGGCATCTACTTGCGGGGCCAGAGCGATAGCACAGTGGTTAGGGCGTTTGCCTTGCATGCGGCCGACCCAGATCTCGATCCTTGGCATCCCATATGGTTCCCCAGACACCACCAGGAATAATTTCCGAGCGAAGAGCCAGGAGTAACTCCTGGGCGTCGCTGGGTGTGGACCCCCAAAAAAAAGCGTCTACTTGCTCATCGCACAATGTGCAGCCGTGTGCCTGCTTTCTTTTGGCAGCCAATAAAAAGGGTTCTTACTGGAACCCTTTTGTTCTTAGTTCTTCCCAAGGAAGAATCATAAGAGCTCAGATGGCAAATCAGATCTTTATTATTATTATTGTAAATTTGTTTTGTTTTGGCTCAAGGGTTACTCCTAGCTCTGCTCAGAGGACTTTCATGGATGCTCGGGATTAAACCCACGTCAGCTGTGTGCAAGGCAAACGCCGTCTCCACTGTATTATCACTCCAGACCCCCAAACCTTTGTTATTGGAAGTGAAAGTTCTTAGGCACTCTGGAGGGAGAGGAGGGTTCAAGAGAGGAACATGCTTTTGTGATCTGAGCTGCTTTACTCCTATTAATCCCCTTCTTTACATCTTCCTTTTAAAGCTTGGGTGGAGCTTCCCCAGGGTTGTGCAGACCATACCTGCTCCTACTCTTGCCTAATAAGCCATAGCTGGACCCCAGAGCTCCTGGGGCTAGTAGCCAACTAAAACCTCTTTCTCTGTAGAATGAGAATCTTCCCCTCCAGTCAATAGCTATTCGTGTCTAACTGTTGCCTAACACTTGAAGGTTTGAAATTTGGAATTTAAACCTATTTTTAAATTTCAGTAGGGCCAGAGAACTAGTGTAGGGGTTTGGATGATTGTCTGGCATATGGCTAACTACAGTTGGACCCTTACCACTGCATACAGTATTCACCTAAACCCTGGCAACACCACTAGGAATGGTGTTCCTAGTGGTGGAACAGAACTCTTGTTTGAGCCACACCCAGCCATACTCCCAGCTGTGCCCAGTAGACCATTTGGGATGTTAGGGATCTAACCCGGTCAGTCACGTGGAAGGCAAGTACTGTACTATCCTTCTGTACTTTCTCTCTAGCCCCTTAAGAGTGACTCTTAAGCACAGAGCCAGAAGTGCTGAGGACTGCCAGGTGTGGCGCAAAAAATCCATTAATGGGTCTATTTAAATTGTAAAGGGAAAAAAAAAAAAAAGACCTGCGTGTGTTCCAGTCAGTGAGCTCTTTCCGACTCAGTTGTCTTGTTTTATTGCCACACCAGGGTGCTGAGGAGCATCTTCTGGTACTCAGGGGACTGTCGGGGAAGTCGCTGGGGTCCCCAACAGTGCCGGGAAGTGAGTTCCCTTCTACCTCCAAAGCAGGCGGGGAATGGATGAAGACTCAGGAATCCGATGCAGTTTTAAAAGGGCTTTACTAACACAGGTTCCGATATACAATCCAAGAGCAGGGAAAACCTCCGGACTCTGGGTTCCCAGCTAGGCCCCAGCCAGGTGTAGGCCAAGATGGCTGCCACCATGTGTTGAGGCCCAACAGAGAATGGAGAGGACAGAGAAACAAAACGCCAAGGGAAGCCGAAAAGGTTAAAAAGGAAAAGGGCTTCTTTCTTTTTGCAGCTTATTTTATAGCTAGAAATCTGCCCAAACTTCCCAGCCCGGCCCATTCTGGGCTGGGCTATCTGGAGATGAAAATAGGAAAATAGCTCTATAGAAATGTAGCTACTCAGGAGGCCTTCTGGCTGTTTACAAGAACCCAGAGCTCATTCAAAGCCTCCCCTAGGAGGAGCTATAAGCTAAATGTAACTTCCCCTGGCAGGGAGGGTCAAATGCCCCCAGGTAATTTCTCCTAGCACCTCACCTAATGTCTTGAGCCAAGATCTGCCTGGAAATGCCTTTATAGGGTAGAGAAGGGGGTTTCTGAGATGGCATGTCTCTGTACCAAAGACTATACTAATGCCAGTTAAATATTTCTCCAAGCCTTCACAAGAGTCTCGTCTACTTCACTGTAGTTTTGTATTTTAGTTGCCTTTGAGTTATCAGGGGAGCCATGCTTGTTTGCTTGGAGGCAAACAGCATTTCTCTCTGGTCTAATTACTTAGAGATCCAATGTGGCCAGGCAAATATGCTGGTAAGATCTAGCTAGTCCCACAATGATTGTGGTAGCATGAGAGAATATTTATATCAGCCAGTACAGAATACATGGTCAGATAAACTGCCACATTTAAACTACCCCCTGTCTACGAAGTGACCTGCAGGAGGCAATCCAGGGCAGATGCAGAGGCTTTTAGGCTTTTAGGTGTCCTGCAACAGGGGACCGTGTGGGATGATGGGAATGGAATCATGTTAGGTGCCTTCGAGATAGACACTATCTCTCCAGACCCTCAGCTGTCTTTGCAGGAAGAAAACACTTGCTCTTTTACTGTTCTCTCTTCACTCCAGCACCTAGAGTACCAAAGTGATGGGTTCTTTTTTAAAGTTACTTTAGTGAATATGTTAGGCCTAAATTGGCTCTTCTTTTTACCCTCTCTCTCTCTCTGTCACTGGGGCCACCCCTGGGAGTGCTGGCTGGCTTTGTGGAGGTGGGGTCACGTAGGGCCTTGAGCAACCACTGGAGCTGGCTCTCAAACCCCCAAAAACCAAAGTTTTTAATGATTTTCTTTCTAAATTAAATCTATTCTGCAGCAGTTTTTCAAGAAATTATAAATAACATTTAAAAATAAACTATTGATAATGACCAACTATAGAGGTGCTATGTGAGTTATGTTTTCCTTTCCTCAAACCTCCAGATACATATTTTATTATTTGAGCATATTTTCTAAGAGAAACTACTATGAGAAGGGTTTTTTCTGCTTTTTAATGCTACTCTGAAAGACACAGTTAGTAACCTTCATTTAACCAAACAGTAATATGTGTGCTTTAGTAGGCAGTCTGGGCTGTTGGCAAAGCTCGAAATACAGGGCTGGAGAGATAGTCCAGCGGGTAGGGCATTTGCCTTGCATGCAGCCGACCCGGGTTCTATCCCTGGCATCCCATATGGTCCCCACGCCGTGCCAGGAGTGATTCCTGAGCGCAGAGCCAGGAGTAACCCTGAGCATCACTGGGTGTGACCCAAAAAACAAAAAAAAAGAAAAAAGAAAAGAAATACACAGTGAGAAACTTGTGGCCTTTGCAGTGTCCGTGGATGCTGGATTCCGGCACCATTGTTAAATATCTGTGTTTTGAGGGTTTGACTTTTGAAGAAAACTTTCAGAATATGGGGCATGTTTGCTTTTCACTGTGGGTCTGAATTGGGTTTTCCCAGCAACTTCCTGGCTAGTCTGGGAGGCAGGTGGGCAGCTCATGCTCCCTTGAGACTGAGTTCTCTATAGTGAGAACTGAAGCAACACCACGGCATTTGTGTACTTCTTACCCTATTGTAGTCCGACACATCAGTACATCTTGAGACTGATAGTCGTTTAACCCCACTGACCAACTTTTTCTTGAACATTTTAATTATAATTTTATAGTGCAAACAAAGTGCTACATTGCAGCATTTTTAACCTTTCTGGGCATTTTATTTGAGTACCCAAAGTAAAAACTATATATTACTATGTGAAACCCATTCATTGAATATCAAGTACATTTAAATAATCTTGTGTAGTTCTAAATTTTTTTTTAATAGGGCTAGAGCGATAGTCCAGCGGGTAGAGCGTTTGCCTTGCTCGGCTGACCGGGTTCTATCCCCAGCATCCCATATCATCCCCCGAGCACTGTCAGGAGTAATTCCTGATTGCAGAGCCAGAAGTAAGCCCTGAGCATTGCAGGGTGTGACCCCCAAATAAATAAAAAAAAGTTTAAATGATGTGAAACATGCCCAAAAGTATGAAAGTATGTGGGGGGGGGGGGGGGATGGGGAACCTTGTTAAATCCCAGCAGCCAGAAATTACTTCAGTTACCATTTTGACTATATATATACATATATATGTATATACATATATATATATACATATATATATGTATGTATGTATGTATCACTGTCTTCCCGTTCATCATCGATTTGCTCGAGCGGGCACCAGTAACATCTCCATATGACCTGTCTCATGCAAGTAGAGCCCAAGGGCACCTGCTTGCTCCAGGAACATAAAGAGGCTCAAACCATTCCATCAGGTCATGGGAATGAGGTCTATAATTGTATATATATATGTATATATATATATATATATATATCTTAAAATATTTTTGTTTAAATATTTTGTAGCCTTATTTTTCTGTGAGATGTCTTGAACATTTCCTAGTAATATGGTATTTTTCAACCTTTTAAAAGAAATTGTTAGGGCCAAAGCAATAGTACAGTGGGTAAGGAGATTGTCTTGCACACAGCTGATATGGATTTGATCCCCGGCATCCCATATCATCCCCAAGTACTGCCAGGAGTGATTCCTGAGTGCATAGCCATGTGTAACCGCTGAGCATCACTGGGTGTGTAACCCCCCAAAATTGGTGGGAAGGCTGGAACAATAGTACAGTAGGTAGGGTGCTTGCCTTGCACTGGTCTACACTGGTTCAGTTTCTGGCATCCCATCCAAATGGTTTATTTAGGAGTGATCCCTGAGTGCAGAGGCAGGAATGCACCTGAATTCGCCCAGGTGTGGCCCCCAAACAGATGTGCTGAGTGTGGGCGTCCTGCAGCACAACCCTGAGCCACCTCTCCAGCCCCTGTAGAGGCCCGAGCCACCTCTCCAGCCCCTGTAGAGCCCCGAGCCACCTCTCCAGCCCCTGTAGAGCCCCGAGCCTCATCTCCAGCCCCTGTGGAGCCCCTGAGTCACCTTTCTAGCCCCTGTAGAGCCCCAAGCCACCTCTCCAGCCCCTGTAGAGCCCCGAGCCTCCTCTCCAGCCCCTGTAGAGCCCCGAGCCACCTCTCCAGCCCCTGTAGAGCCCCCGAGCCACCTCTCCAGCCCCTGTAGAGCCCCGAGCCTCATCTCCAGCCCCTGTGGAGCCCCTGAGCCACCTTTCTAGCCCCTGTAGAGCCCCGAGCCTCCTCTCCAGCCCCTGTAGAGCCCCCGAGCCTCCTCTCCAGCCCCTGTAGAGCCCCGAGCCACCTCTCCAGCCCCTGTAGAGCCCCCGAGCCTCCTCTCCAGCCCCTGTAGAGCCCCCGAGCCTCCTCTCCAGCCCCTGTAGAGCCCCGAGCCACCTCTCCAGCCCCTGTAAGAATATTTTTTCTCTTGGGTCAGACCTGGCAATGCTCAGGGGTTATTCCTAGCTCTGCACTCAGGGATTACTCCTGGTGGTGCTCTGGGGACCATATGGGATGCTGGGGTTGAATTCAGGCCAGCTGTGTGCAGGGCAAATGCCCTACCCACCTTATCTTCTCAACCCTTTCAAACATAAAGAAGAAAGGCTGGGGCCGGAGCGATAGCACAGCGGGAGGGTGTTTGCCTTGCACGTGGCCAAACTGGGTTCAATCCCTGGTATCCCATATGGTCCCCCGAGCTCCACCAGGAGTAATTCCTGAGCAAAGAGCCAGGAGTAACCCTTGAGTGTCGCTGGATGTGACCCCCCAAAAAAATAAAAGTAACAAGGCGCCCGGGAGGGATGGTGGGTTCTAGCCCTGGCCCACCATCCCAGCAGAGCCTCGCAACAAGCCAGACGACCCCCCACTCCATGAGGGCCTCCATTTTCCACATCTGGACTTCTCTCTCGTCAGACCTTCACCCAGCAGACCAGCCTATCAGCGCCCGGCTCATCGAGTTCCACCCTGCAGCAGTCTTTCTTAAATCTGGCTCAGGTATGCCGGTCCAGAGACTCGCAGACATGGGGCAGAGCTGCTACTGGCTCTCCCTGTGACCAGCCGCTCACGAGGCGCCCAGGAGGGATGGTGGGTTCTAGCCCTGGCCCACCATCCCAGCAGAGCCTCGCAACAAGCCAGACGACCCCCACTCCATGAGGGCCTCCATTTTCCACATCTGGACTTCTCTATCGTCAGACCTCCACCCAGTAGACCAGCCTATCAGCGCCCGGCTTGCGCAGCCGCTTGCGGCCGCGCAGTTCATCAATAAATGCTGGACTTAGAGATGCCTACAAGAGTATGCTACCTGCACGGCAGAGCCTGGCAAGCTATCCGTGTTGTATTTGATATATATGCCAAATACCAGTAACAATTATAGACCTCATTCTGGAATGGATTGAGGCTCTTTATGTTCCTGGAGCAAACAGATGCCTTGGGCTCTACTAGCATGAGACAGGACATATGGAGATGTTACTGGGGGCTCGCTCGAGCAAATCGATGATGAACGGAAAGACAGTGAACCTCTAAACACCGCTGGGTGTTACCCAAAAAAGGGGAAAAAAAGAAAGGCAGTGTGCCATTTGTTGAGGTTGGTTCATAAATACAACTCTTCCTTCTCACCTTAAGAAAATTACACACAGGGGGCCAGAGCGATAGTCCAGCAGGTAGGGCATTTACCTTGCACGTGGCCGACCGGGTTTGATCCCCGGCATCCCATATGGTCCCCCGAGCACCGCCAGGAATAATTCCTGAGTGCAGAGCCAGGAGTAACCCCTGAGCATTGCCGGGTGTGACCCAAAAAGAAAAAAATTGCACACATATACATATTTTATACATATATAATAATATAGTATATATAAATACATATGTGTGTAATCCCAGTCGCCTTTAAAAATGTAAGCAAATTCCATGTTCAGTGAATGGCACTCTTTTTCTCCCTATCTTTAGGGTCAACAGTTCCAGCTCTCTCCCGTCCATTGTACATTTTTTAAATTGCTAGTGTGTCTGCTACCCATGGACACAGCAGTTCAGAGTTAAAGTGAGATGTTCTTGTCAATTATTGACTCATTCTCCAAAATAATTGAAAAGACTAAATGTGAAGCAATCGTAGTTTTTAAGCAGTTCTATACACACTGAGTCTGTTCAATACTAATAGGCTTTGATCCGTTTCGGAAGAGCTGCCTGTGACGTGGCTACAGGGGAGGCTGCACATGCCTTCTTAACTCTCCTCGAGAACCCACACCTGTCCCAGTTGCCAGCTCGTTACCAAATGTGAATCGCAGTTATTTTGGGAGCACTTAAGTATATCAGAAAAACGAATGATTCCATTCTGGCTTATACTGCGCCACTGATGTACCTCCTTAAGGCATGTCACTGAGTTCATCACAGAAGCTGGTGTCTCCTTGTCCCTTGCACAGGGAGGTAACTGCCCATGGGAGGGGCGCAAGGGAGGCAAGAAATCCCAGATATACTGATCTCCACCTTTCCACAGGGGCGGCAAGTAATCCCAGATACACTAACCTCCTCTGGCCTCCCCTCCACACCAGCATAGGTAGATCCAAGTCATTTAGGAGAATGCAGAGGCACATCCCCATAGATCAAAGGTATAAATAGAACTGCTTCAGCGAGCTCTACTGGGTGCTCTCCCTGGCCCTGGCAAGGCCTCACGCTCTAAATATAAAGATGAGTTTGGTGTTCTCAGAAGACAAAAAAGCAACACAGCCCTGAGCCCGATACTTTGCTTTCTTTTGGAGGAAAAGGACAATCAGGTTTCAGCACGGCACCTCTCCTGCCTCTTCTTCCACGCCATGGGTCATAACCCAGTGGAGAGCCCACGAGGACGGGTGAGGGTGGGGTTAGGGAGATGGGTGCCCGGCCCAGTAGATGGGGCAAGACCACCTGGGTTCAGGAGAGGATCCCCCCAAAATCCACCCCCTTCATGACCCCGCTTGTCACGGAGGAGGCGGCTCGGGGTGCCTTGGGTATGTGCCCGGCGCTGTCTGTCCCCAGGAGCCCCGCTCTGCCCTGCTGCTCCTCCCCTGGCCTCCCTGGCCAGCTGTCCTCAACTCCCACCTCCCCCCCCACCCGCGACAGCTGCAAGCCCTCCTGCCATCGCCACCTCCCCGCGGTGGGGGTGGGGGCTGCCTTGGCTCAGGCTCCTTGTGGGGAGGGGTCTGAGGGTCACTTTCCAATGGCTGCTCCTTCTATCAAGTCTGTCCCTCGATCCAGTTATTTGCCCTGTAGCCGCACATGGGTGTTGGGGACGGGGGTCGCGTCAAGAACCAGAAGAAGGAATGAAGTGCGGGAATCACAGTCCAGAGTCTGCGGGAGCACAGGAGTAGGGGCAGGAGGCTTTGCTGACAGGTGCAGCCTCGGGCGCAGCCTCACCCCCTGCTCCCCGCCCAGCGCCCGCCCCGCCAGGGTCGCGCCCGAGACGCTCCTTATACGGCCGGGCCGCGCACCTGGGCCCCCGCCAGCCTAGCCTTCTTTGGTCAGTGCGGGGACCCGGGCGGGAACCCAGGCCGAGAACGGGTCGAGGGAGGGGGTCCAGTGCCCCACACCCAAATAAGGCTCGAGCAGGACAGCGACATTCCTGCGGGGTGGCGCTGCGGCGAGCGCCCGCGGGCTATATAAAACCTGAGCCGAGAAGCCAGCGGCCACCCCTCCGCGGACAGCGCCCGGACAGGCCTCGCTTCCCTCCCGGGACGACTAGGGCTGAGCCCAGAGCAGCAGGTGTAGGCAACCGCCCAGGTAAGGCACGGTGATGGGGCCGAGGTTGGGGGGCACAGAGCTTCAATGACGACTCAAGTGACTCCATCAGCCGGGACCTGCGCTTTGAGCGCGGAACCTCAGTTCCAGCACTGAGCCCGCTTTCAAGAAAAGACAGAAGCCCCCAGGCTATTAGATAGGCGCCCACCTTTACCCTGGGCCCCTTTGGGCTGCTTGACCTGCCTGTGACCTGTGTGCAGGTAGAGGAAAGGTTTGACTTTCGTTGTCCCAAAGGCAGTTTTCTCGCAACCTAAAGTCAAAGCGCCACACGGGCTACTCGTAGAGGAAGTGCCATGCTTGGCATCTACACAGCCGTGGGGTCTAGAATTTGGTGCAGTGTCCCGGATGACATGAAGCCCTTCTAGGGGTCTCATCTTACATAGGCACTTGTGCTGAAGCAGGCAGCCCCACCGATTCCATTTAGGTTCAAGGACAGGAGCTGTTGGGACGGGGGCCTGCAGTGAAGACAGAGGGACCCTGATCCCCTGGAAGTCACAGTGGAGAAATTCCTTGAGAGGTCTGAACGGCTTGTGTCATTCCCCTGGCACAAAGCAGGGAGAAGAGCACAGGAGGGGTTGCTCCAGCGAATCTGTCTCATCACCTGGGCTGCCCACAAGTCCCAGCAGAGGCAGGAGTGACCTCTGGGCCTTCCCTCCATGAGTTCCTGTGCTGACATGCATCTTTCTGTCCTAGCAGAAACCAGACACCATGTGTGATGAAGATGAGACTACCGCCCTCGTGTGCGACAATGGCTCTGGCCTGGTGAAAGCCGGCTTTGCTGGGGATGATGCCCCTAGAGCTGTGTTCCCCTCCATCGTGGGCCGCCCCGCCATCAGGTGAGGCTGCCACCGCAGTCAGGAAGGCGGGTGGCTCGGCGCACAGCCTGCTTGACTGAGCAGCATTAACCTGCGCACTGTGTCCACTCTGCAGGGTGTCATGGTGGGTATGGGCCAGAAGGACTCCTACGTGGGCGACGAGGCCCAGAGCAAGCGAGGTATCCTGACCCTGAAGTACCCCATTGAGCACGGCATCATCACCAACTGGGACGACATGGAGAAGATCTGGCATCACACCTTCTACAACGAGCTGCGTGTGGCCCCTGAGGAGCACCCCACTCTGCTCACAGAGGCCCCCTCAACCCCAAGGCCAACCGGGAGAAGATGACCCAGATCATGTTTGAGACCTTCAACGTGCCCGCCATATGCGTGGCCATCCAGGCTGTACTGTCCCTGTATGCCTCTGGCCGTACCACTGGTGAGTGTCCAGGACTCCCAGCCTTGCCCGAGTCTGTTGCCCTCTCTGCCCACCCACCTGTTCACCCCTGTCTTGCTCTCACCCCCACTCTTTCTACACCCCCTGCAGGTATCGTGCTGGACTCTGGCGATGGGGTCACCCACAACGTGCCCATCTATGAGGGCTATGCTCTGCCCCATGCCATCATGCGTCTGGACCTGGCTGGCCGCGACCTCACGGACTACCTGATGAAGATCCTCACTGAGCGTGGCTACTCCTTCGTGACCACAGGTGTGCCATGCCCTGAGCCCCTAGCGGGGTAGCAGTGGGCAGCCTGGTACCTCCAGCTGAAGTCCCTTCTTCTGCCCCTGTCCCCAAACAGCTGAGCGTGAGATTGTGCGTGACATCAAGGAGAAGCTGTGTTACGTGGCCCTGGACTTTGAGAATGAGATGGCAACGGCCGCCTCCTCCTCCTCACTGGAGAAGAGCTACGAGCTGCCAGACGGTCAGGTCATCACCATTGGCAACGAGCGCTTCCGCTGCCCCGAGACGCTGTTCCAGCCTTCCTTCATTGGTGAGCCCCTCTCTGGTCTCCCTAAGGTCCCCTGGCTGGCCCTTCCCCCTGCGCCCCTGCAGTGACCACTCACGTTCCTGTCCCGGCCCCCAGGCATGGAGTCTGCAGGGATCCATGAGACCACCTACAACAGCATCATGAAGTGCGACATTGACATCAGGAAGGACCTGTACGCCAACAACGTCATGTCGGGGGTACCACCATGTACCCTGGGATCGCTGACCGTATGCAGAAGGAGATCACCGCGCTGGCCCCCAGCACCATGAAGATCAAGGTGGGCGCCCCCGCCACCCCCACCCTGCAGCCCAGGCTCAGGGTGCGGTCGCGGCTGACAACACTCTTGTTTACAGATCATCGCCCGCCCGAGCGCAAGTACTCCGTGTGGATCGGAGGCTCCATCCTGGCCTCTCTGTCCACTTTCCAGCAGATGTGGATCACCAAGCAGGAGTACGACGAGGCTGGGCCCTCCATCGTCCACCGCAAATGCTTCAGGTGCGCTCCCCCCATCCCACAGAGCGCAGTTCTCAGGACCCCGACGCTCACGTTCAGGTGCTGGGCCATGGCCATACCAGGGCCTTCTGCCAATCCAGGTTGCTCTCGCCACAAACCGACACAGTGTTTATAACGTGTACATACAGGAACCTATTTACCTCATTTTGTTATTTTTAAAAGCGAAGCCCTGTGGAAGGAAATGCAAAACTGGAAGCATTAAACTCAGCTGTTCTCAGAGGCCATCGAGTTGTGCTTATTCGCGGGGGTGGGAGGGGTGCAGCGGGTGCTGGGGAAGGAAGAATCCACCTATGGAGACCGGGCTTGATGCGCACCTGGCAGGACCGCTAAGGCGCTTCAGCCTCCAGATCAGCCCCATCCAGCTCTGCCCGGCACGCACTGCCCCTCCAGGGTCTGCTCTGCTCCTCCAGGGCCCGCTCGGTTCCCCAGAGCGCTGTTAGCTCTTCCAGGACTCCCGCCTCCACAGTGCAGCGTCCCTCCGCCCCCTGACCGGACCCCCCACCTCCCACCCCCCCCCCCCCCCCCGTGGGCTGGCAGGGCGGGCGCTGGCCATGGTGCTGGGCCGAGCGTGATCTCCCTCAGCAAGCCTGCTCCGCGGCAGCGCCTCTCCTACAGACCAGAACGCGCTTTGCGTTTAACCAACTAGCTCTTAAGTCATAAGTAAATACCAACTCTTCTCTTCCCAGTTGGTCCTTTGTTATATGATTGAGGTTTATAGAGGTCCCGGTCCCCAGTGAGGGGCAGAGAGGGAGAAGGACCAAGGCGGCCGGGTTTGGTGGACACTGAGGACAGGCCAGTGAGCTGGTGCTGAGACGGACACTGGGGGAGGAGCAAGGGGAAGGAGCGTTCCTCTCTCCACCCACCCCCATGATTTATTTTTTTAATTTTTTGCATTTTTAGCTTTTTTCCTCACACCTGGTGATACTCAGAGTTTACTCCTGGCTCCACACTCAGGAATCTGCACTCCTGGTGAAGCTCAGGACCCCATATGGGATTCCAGATATTGAATCCGGGTCGACTGGGTGTAAGCAAACACACTCCCCGCTGTACTATGCTCCAGCCCACCACCCTTTTTTTTTTTTTTTTTTTTTGCCTTTTTTTGAGTTCACACCTGGCTCAGAGGACTCTCCTCGCTCTGCACTCAGGAATTACTCCTGGCAGTGCTTGGGGACCATATGGGATTTGGGGGATAGAACCTGGGTCGGCCATGTGCAAGGCAAACACCCTACCCAATGTGCTATCACTCCAGCCCCCACCCAATGCTGTAAAGGCACAAAATACACCAACAATTTGACAGCACAGTATCTAGTGGGGAGGGGTGGGAACACACTTGGCCTACTTCTCCTGAGTGCGGATTTCCTCCCTGAAAAGGAACCCGGGTCTCCCACATGTCTGGTCTTCTTGCCCAGTGTCTAGTTCTAAAAGATATCTTGGAGATTGAATGATAGTACAGTGCTTGAGGAGCTGGCTGGCACCCCCAGTGCTGCGCATGGTCCCCTGAGCCCTGCCAGAAGTGATCCCTGAGCAAACAGCTGGATCAAGCACCCAGAGGTGCTTTAATTTTTTAATGTCATATGGCTAATGTGCCAAATATGTCATTCTTTTATGGAGAGAAACCTTTATGGAGAACAGGCTACAAAATTCAGACATCAAAAGAATCATCAAAGAGTTTCGATTTTAATAAGGTATACCTTGTCTACTGAAACCATGTATCACATACACACAGAGATAGAAGTTAAAATGCACTTAATTACAGTCTTTTATAGGAGTATAGAATTTGCTAATATTAGCAAACACAATTTGCATGTATTACAAATTTTTCACATTCATGGCACCAGTAGCATTGAAAAATGACAGAATTATATGAGTGATCCAAGTTTCATGGTAATAATTTTATTATCTATTTGTTTTGGGGTTTTGGGACATACTCAACGGTGCTCAGGGCTTACTCCTGGCTCTGCACTCTGGGATCACTCCTGGTGTTGCTCAATGGACCATATAAGGTGCCAGGGATTAAAACTGGGTTGGCTGCATGTAAGGCAAATGTTCTACCCACTGTACTATTGCTCTGACCCTGTAAGCATTTTAAAACCAAGCATTTAAAACCCAAATTACTTAAGATTAAAGTAGGACATACAAGGAAGCAGTGATCTGTTTTTCCTGTGATCATTAAAGTATTCAGATACTCAAAAACTAAAAAGTTTTCAATATGATCTGATAGCAATTTTCCTGACACCACCTTGCCATTTAACATCATTCATCTCTGAAAGTAAGTGCAAAATCAAACCATGTGCTTTCAGTAAGGATATGTCAGATCTGGGCTGAGTAATAGCACAGAGGGGAGAGCACTTCCCTTAAATGTAGCACATCTGAGGTCAATCCCCAGCATCCCATATGGTCCTACTGAGCACAGCCAGAAGAAATTCCTGAGTGCAGAGCCAGGGGTTACTCCTGAGCATTGCCAGGTGAGACCTCCCTGACCAAAAAAGTATGTGTTAAATCTAAATATAGCTTGATACAGCTTGATTGCTGACCTGGGTTTGATCCCTGGCACCCCATTTGGTCCCCTGAGCCCCATCAGGAGTGATTTATGAGAGCAGAGACAGGAGAGAGCAGAGACAGGAGTAAGCATAACCAGGTATGGAACCTCCAAAAATATGTCAGCCTTATAGTATTTTATTAGTATGCAATTTTTCCTGTTCCCATATTAGTTTGTGATTAACATTTTAGTTTGTGATATATAAATATATCAGACCTGAAAGAAGACCTTTAGTATGGCATAAAAATGCACCACTAATACATCTAAAAGAACAAAAACAATCAGTGCTGTTGTGAATGAGGGGAGAAAGGGACTCTCATTCATTGCTGGTGGAATGTCAACTGATCCAGCCTTTTTGGAAAACAATATGGAAATTCCTCCAAAAACTAGAAATCGACCTCCCATTTTGACCCAACAATACCACCCCTGGGAATATACCCTGGGAGGCCAAAACACACAGCAGAAACACCATCTATTCACAATAGCCAGAATCTGGAAACAACCTGAGTGTCCAAGAACAGATAAGATAAAGACTGGATAAAGAAACTATGGTACATCTACACAGTGGAATACTATGTAGTTGTCAGGATAAATGAAGTCATGAAATTTGCCTGTAAATGGATGGACATGGAGATTATCATGCTGAGTGAAATAAGCCAGAAGGAGAAGAACATAAATGAAATGACTGCATTCATTTGTGGTATCTTTATCTATGTTTATATCTACATCTATCTATTTGTCTATCTATATATGTATATGTATGTATATATATACATATATATATATATATATATATATATATATAATGGGACTAATATCAGTAAGGCCATGCAAAATAGGTGTCAGGAAGACTTGCTAATGGTTGTAAACTACAACAAGTGTTTGGGGGAGAGAGATTAAGCAAGATAGAGAAGGGACTAGTTTGCCAAAAATAGTTGGAAATGTTAACACTAGACTAGAACTGAGTATTGAAAGTAGATAAAGGGATATACATAATAACCCCTCAGTGTATGTATTGCAAACCACAATGTGCAGAAGAAGAGAAAGAGAGAAATAGAAAAGTGTGTACCATAGAGGGGTGAGGGAAACTGGGGACATTGGTGGTGGGAAATGTGCCTTGGTGGAGCTATGGGTGCTGAAACACTATATGACTGAAACCCAATCATGAACAGCTTTGTAATAGTCTTATCTCATGGTGATATAATAAAATGTGAAAAAAAAGGAATAAGCCACTAAACGTAGATGTAAGGCTAGATGTGGGGTTGGCAATATTGTAAAAGGGTTAATTAAGGTGCTTGCCTTGAAAGTAGTTGACCCAGTTTTATAGTCAATACAGCAGATGTTCCCTGAATACCTCCAGGAGTGACCTCTTAGCACAGAACTTGGAATAAGTCCTGAGCGTTGCTGTGTGTGGCCCAAAAATCAAAACCAAAGAAAACTTCAAATAAATGACTAGGACTAGAGATAGTAAAGGGACATTTATTTATTCATTTCTTTGTTGAGAGATTAAGGTGCTTGCCTTGCATACACTTGACCCATGTTCCATCCCTGGCACTGCTTATGGTCCTCTGAGCTCTGCAAGGAGTAACCCCTGAGCACAGAGCTAGGAGTAAGCCCCCAGTACAGCTGGGTATGGTCCCCAAACCACAGAGACACAAAATTCATAAAAAATTAAAACCTCACTAAGTTATACCATCCTTCTTCCCACTAAATATTAATGGTACTCAATTGAAGAAAGAAGGGACAGAGAAGAAAATAGGAAGATTGGGTAAGGAGTGAACAGAGGAATTTAGGTTGAATGGCCAATATAGAAGACTTTTGGGGGCTTAGAGTAAATTCTAGACTCTATCATTTAAGCCCTTGGAAGTTGGACTGTCAGGGAATATTGGGTTTCCTTTTAGCAGCAATTATCACTCCAGATGTGGCAGAACCCCAAAGAGGTTAATGAAATATTATTTATTCACTATGTGTCTAAAGTATAAAGGAGGTGATATTAGTCTCATCCTCAGGAGCTTATTGCCATGATCCTCTCTGTGACCACACTCAGGGCTCAACTCCATCAGTTGCCTTTGGAGTTGCTGCCTATCAGATGGGCCAGGCTGGAGATGCCAGGCGCTGTGACCCTCCTGGTCACTTGAAGCTTTCAGCATCTGCTTTCCCTCTCATACAGCATTGGGTTTGTTTGTTTGTTTGTTTATTACAAAGCTGGATGGGTCCAGATGGTAGTGATGTAGGTGGGCCCCAAAGGGGGGGCCATGTGAGGCAAGGAGAGAGACAGTCACTTTCTCCTGATCTGCCTCTGCCACTCGGGTCCCACTGAACAGGCTAGGACTGATAAAGTCTGTGATAAGCCCCCTGCACGGCACAGGCCTGAGCCCCACCAGCCCCACCTGAAGTCCCCTTGAACTCTAGCCATCAAGCCACACCTGATGTCCTCTTGAACTCTAGGCATGGGAATTGATCCCCACCACCCGAGATTTTTCGGGAGCCACAGACTCAGGCAGAAATGGGCTCATATGTCACAACCATGGAAAAGAGAGGGAGAGAGAAAAGAGATAAAGAACCTGCCATTTAGGCGGGCTATGGGATGGGGAGGGAATTGGGAACATTGGTGGTGGGAAATGGGCACTGGTGGAGGGTGGGGTGCTGGAACACTATGTGACCGAAACCTCTAAACATGAACAATGTTGTAATTGTATATCTCACGGTGGTATAATAAAATATTTCACTGTATCACTTGATGTCTTCCCATTCATCATCAATTTGCTCGAGCGGGCACCAGTAACATCTCCATTTGTCCTGTTTCATGCAAGTGAAGCCCAAGGGCACCTGCTTGCTCCAGGAACATAAAGAGCCTCAAACCATTCCATCAGGTCATGGGAATGAGGTCTATTAATTGTTACTGGTATTTGGCATATCAAATACGACACGGGTAGCTTGCCAGGCTCTGCCGTGCGGGTAGCATACTATTGTAGTCACCTCTAAATCCAGACTGCTGCAGGGTGGATCTCGATGAGCCGTTCTGCGATAGGCTGGTCTGCCTATTACTAAAAAAATATTTTTAATATTATTATTAAAAATAATAATATTTTATTATTAAAATAATAAAATATTTTATTAAATAAGATATTTAATTAAAAAAAGTCATCCTTCCCAGAGGAGGGCATGCGTGTGCTGCTCAAGTCCATGAGTTGAGCCTGCGTGGCCAAGCACATGTGGTGCCGTGCACATATGTCACCTGCAACTCTCCTCTTGAGATCTCTCTCTCTCTCTCTCTCTCTCTCTCTCTCTCTCTCTCTCTCTCTGTCTGTCTCTCCTCCTTCCCCTTCCTAAAAACCTCTATAATAAAATCTGTTTTACTTCACTGCTCGTCTCCTCCTGAAATTCTTCGTCAGAGAGGTAAAAGACAAGAATAACCTGCCCAATGGGTCCCGGTGGTAGAGGCAGATCGGGAGAAAGTGACCATCTCTCTCCTCCCACCTCACATAAGCCAACTGTGGGGGCCCACCTACATCAGTAGTATAATGAGTTAGGTGCTTGCCTTGCACATGGCCAACTTGGGTTTTATCTCCAGTATCCCATATGGTCCCCCAAGCACTGCCAGAAGTAGTTCTAAGTGCAAACTCAGGAGTAACCCCTGAGCATTGTCAGGTATGAACCCCACCCCCACTCAAAATAAACAAGCAAACAAAACAGAATAAAAGAATATCTGACTCTGATGCCATTCTGAGTAGATGCCCAGAAGTGGAATTCATGGGTCATATGGAAGCTCATTTCCTCGATTTTGAAAAGGGTCCATATTGCTTTTAGGAGAGTTGCTGCTGTTGACACTCCCACCAGCATCGAGTGAGGGTCCTTTTCTCCTCACACCTGTGCCGGCACTGATTTTTTTTTTTTGGTTTTTGGGTCACACCCGGCAATGCTCAGGGGTTATTCATGGCTCTGCACTCAGGAATTACTCCTGGTGGTGCTCGGGGACCATATGGGATGCGGGGGGGGTGGGGGATCAAACCCCAGCCGCATGGGCCGGCCACGTGCAAGGCAAACGCCCTACCTGCTGGGCTCTCTCTCTGGTCCCCCGCACTGATTGTTTTTGTTCTTGTGATGTGTCTCAGTTTTCCTGGTGTGAGATGGTATCTCATTGTTGTCTTGATTTGCATTTCCCTGATAAGTAGTGAAAAGCATTTTTTCTTTTTTTTCATACAATGCTTTAGTTTCATCATTAATATAGAAAATAGAGAAAATGAAAGTTTCTCTTTCTCATATAAAATAAAATCACACAAGGCAAATAGTAGCTAAATTTCCCTTCTCTTCAATCTCTCCTTTTCCTACTTTGTCAGGGATCCTTTCCCATCAATCATATATCCTGCCACCTGGAATTTCTTTATGCAAAGCATTTTTTTTTTTTTTTGCTTTTTGGGTCATACCCGGCAATGCTCAGGGGTTTCTCCTGGCTCTGCACTCAGGAGCTACTCCTGGCCGTGCTCGGGGACCATATGGGATGCCGGGGATTGAACCCGGGCCGGCACAAGCCGGCCATGTGTAGGAAAACGCCCTACCTGCTGGGCTATCGCTCCGGCCCCCAAAGCATTTTTTTAAAAAAATAACTTTTGGCCTAGTATGTTTTCCAGTTCCTGTTCATCTCTCTTTCACTCTCAATTACTCATGGGGATGGGTATATTGTGTTTTTTGTTAAGTTCTTTTTGTTTTATTTTTTTGGGTCACACCCGGCGATGCTCAGAGATTACTCCTGGCTCTTAGCTCAGGAATTACTCTTGGCAGCACTCAGGGGACCATATGGGATGTCAGTGATTGAACCCAGGTTAGCCACGTGCAAGGCAAATGCCCTACCTGCTGTGCTATTGCTCCGGTATCCGTGTTCTTGTTAAGTTCTATCAGTGCTTTATATATCTTTGTCAACTAAATGATAGGTAAATATTTTCTCTGAGTCTGTGGAGTATTATTTTATTCTGGCCATCATCCCTTTTTTTTTTTTTTTGCTTTTTTTTTGGGTCACACCCAGTGATGCTCAGGGGTTTCTCCTGGCTCTGCACCCAGGAATTACTCCTGGCAGTGCTCGGGGACCATATGGGATGCCAGGGATCGGACCCCGGTCGGCTGTGTGCAAAGCAAACACCCTACCTGCTGGACTTTTGCTCCGGCCCTGGTCATCATCTCTTTTGCAGTGCAGAACCTTCTTGATATGATAGTCCCATTTGTTTATCTTTGCTTCCCTTTGCTTTACCAATAGCATTAAATCATAGAAGATGCCTCTAGAGCCAATGTCATGGCTGTTCTACATATGCTTTTCTTGAAATAATTTATGGGCTCTAGTATGATAGGGGAGTCTATAGCGCATTTTAACTTTTTTAAAATATTTTATTATACCACTGTGAGATACACAATTACAAAGATGTTTATAAGATGTTCATATCTGGGTTTCGATCATACAGTGTTCCAGCACCCATCCCTCCACCAGTGCCCATTTCCCACCACCAATGTCCCTGATTGTCTTCCCCCTCCCTAGCCTGCCTCCATGGCAGGTTCTTTATTTCTTTCCCTTTCTCTCTTTCTCTTTTCCTTCCTTTCCACATTGTGGATTACAACACATACATTAACAGGTTGTCATTTTTATCTTTTTGTCTGTATTTAATGCTCAGTTCTAGGTTGGTATTAGCACTTTTGACAATTATTGGCACACTATTCCATTCTCTGTCTTACCTATCCTCTGACTCCCATACGTTTGTGATAATTTCCACCTTTGACAAGACCTCCTGATCCATGCTTCACCTGACCTTGGATATTGGTATCATAATATGTAACATATATATATGTATATATATTTATGTCATGCAAATAAATGCAGCCATTCTATATCTATCTCTCTCCCTCTGGCTAATTTCATTCAACATGATCCTCTCCACATCCATCCATTTATAGGCAAATTTCATAACTTCATTTTTCCTAACAGCTACATAGTATTCCATTGTGTAGATGTACCAAAGCTTCTTTATCTAGTCATTGATTCTCGGGCACTCTGGATGTTTCCAGATTCTGGCTATTGTGAATATAGTCCATTTTAATTTTTATTTGGTTTCTGGAATGAAGTTAGAAAGGAGTTTGTATTCATTTTTTGTTTTTATGCATGTGACCAACCAGTTTTCCCCAACATCATTTGTTGAAGAGACTTTTCTTGCTCCATTTTATACTTTTTTTTCTACTGCTCAAGATTCACTGTCCATAACCCTGAGAATCTGTCTCTGGAATTTTGATTCTATTCTTTTGGTCTGAAAGTCTGTCTGTAATTCAGTACCACATTATTTTGATTACTATTGTTTTGTAGTCAATAGATCACTAGACATCCCGTTGTTCATCTATTTCCTCGAGCGGGCGCCAGTAACATTTCCATTTGATCCTATCACGTGCCAGTGTAGCCCAATGGAATCTGGTTGTTTCAGGAATACGAAGAGCCTCAAACCATTCGTTCAGGGTCTTGAAGAAGAAGTCTGACCATCTTGTAGGTGGGTGGCCATGTGATCTTTTGACGTTCTATGGGATCCAGTCAGTAACTGCTCTAGTCCAGCGGTCGTCTCCAAATCACATTACATGTCTAGCCCATCTGATTTTCGATGACTTGGCAAATGAGACAGCATCCCTGACTCTGGAACAAGCGACAGAGGTCAGAACTCCAGATTCTTTCTCTCACTTGAGTGAGGCGTGTTGTTCCAAGCATAGCTCTTTCGATTTCTCTGTGGGAGACTCGAATAGCGTTCTCATCCTGCTTTCGTAGGGCCCAGGTCTCTGAGGCATATGTCAATGCAGGGAGAACAGTGGAGTCGAAGAAATGTGCCCGGAGCCAATCTGCGATTCTCCATGGAGATTAGTTTTGAATCAGTCTCAGATACCCCAGGCAGAGCAGATACCAGCTCTCCCCGTTGAATCCCCTACACTCCACTGACCACAAGAGCGACTTCCGGCCCGAATCCACCATCCCAATGAACCCAGAGGAACCCCCACACCAGGCTGGCAGTGATCTTCTTAATCCACACTCCACAGCTCTTCAGATCTTCACCCAAGAGATTAATCCAATCTCCAGCCTACAAGGACCTGCCTTTCAGAGGAGAGTATTTCAAGCCCAGGAATGCTTGAGCCACAGACGCAGATACCCCAGGCAGAGCAGATACCAGTTCTCCCCGTTGCGCGAATTTACTTCCACACCCCTCTCAGAGAACCCTGCAAGCTACCGAGAATATACCATTGTTTTGTAGTATAATTTAAAATTGGGGGGGAAAAAGTTGTTGAACTTCTTTTTCCTTAGAATTTCTTTTGGTTATTCAGGAAGTTTTTGTTTTTACTTGGAGGGGGTTACATCTAGAAGTGCTCAGGGGTTACTCCTGGTGTTCACTCAGGAATCACTTCTGGCAGTACTCAGGGGACCATATAGGATTCTGGGAATCAAATCTGGGTCAGCTTCATGCAAGGCAAATGCCCCACCTGCTGTACTATCACTCTGGCCTGACATTTTAATCAAAAGAACATTAATTAGTAAGCAAAAATGTAGAATTCACATGCCCAAGGCAGGTGCTCTCCTGCTCTTGTCACAATCCTGGCCTGAGAGATGCAAATTCACCAACTGAAATTCACAAATGGAGACTGCTTGGGCTCCCAGGCAGTGGGCTGTGAGGACCAAGTTTGGGATCCCAAGAAGTGGGTTGTGAGGACTGAAGCCTGGGCTCCCAGGTCTGCCTCCACATCACTGCCAAACTTTTCTATACTCAGAAGGTGAGACAGGGCTTATTTGTATTTCATGCTTAACCCTGTTCCCAAACTTTACAAAACTAGTAACTCCCAAATATAAGGTAACTTAGATAAGTAAATGCTCTCAGGCCAATCTCTAGAGCTGTTGAACATCTGGTTTACCTTAGATTTTTTGCTGAGTAATTCTTGACTATCTTGTCAGCTCTTCAGAACTAGTAGTAGAGACAGAACCCTCGACTTGGGTGGGAACAAGCTGCAATGATGTGATAAACATCTGGGTTTGAAAATTCCCCAATCCAATGAGTTTATTTTATTTCAGGTTCTGGGACCACACCCAGAGGTGGTCAACTGTGTGCATGCAAGCAAGTGCCTTACCCAATATAATATCTCTCTGCCTAACCCTAATCCTCACCCTAACCAGCTCTCTGACTTGAGGGTTCTGCCAGAATGGGTAACTCCCATTCTTGCCTCCATTCCCCCAATACAGTAGGGGTAGGAGCAGTAGTACAGCAAATAGAGCACTTGCCTTGAATATGCCCTACATAGGATCTCCCACGTGACCCACCTGCACTGTATTTCCCACCCACCCAGGTCCTCTGAGCCCACCAGGAATGACTTCTGAGCACAGAGCTAGAAGTAAGCTCTGAGAGTTGCCAGCTGTGGCCCCAAAACAAAACAAAGGAGTAGAAAAGGGCTAGAACCCCATTCTGCTGAAAGGTTGAGCTTACAAGAAAAAGGTCCCCTAAAACCCTCCTTTCCAGAATATCTGACCCTTTATTATGGAAAGGGGGAAAAGCTCAGGATCAGGCCCATGGAGGCACCTACTCCCTCCCCTACTGTTGCCACCACCCTCCCCGGTCAGTTCCCTCTGCTCAGTCAGAGGACTTGAGCTCTTGGGCTCCCAGTATCAAAATTCTGCTCCCATTTTCTCTATTTTGACATATGGAAGAAGGTTTAAAAAAATTCTGACTCTTGGTTGTTTTCAACAAGAGTATTGATCCTGAGAATTTAGCCTATCATAGTCTCTAAAAAGAACTTAGTACTTCTGACTTCAGCTTCAAGTGCCACTGAAAAACAGTTCAAATGTCAGATACAGGTTTAAGGAATTTTGCTGCAAACTCTGTTGCTTCATTTTGAAGTGAGGCCTAAAACTTTACTGGGTCTGAATAGCCCAGGTGACAGGGCACAGTGGGAAGCAGAGCCATGCCTGGAGCTCTTGCAGACCACTGTTAATATGCCATATGTCAGCAGGGGTTACTGAGCCATGAAAAAGGACAAGCACGAAAGGGACAGGAAATCAGGCCAGAGCGATAAATCACTGCAGCAGCTCCTGAAGGTAGCATCATGCGCCACGTTTTCTGTCTCTTTTATTCTAAACATTACTCTGACTTTGTTTCCCGACCCCAAGAATTATGTACTATGCTAAGATTAAAACACAAGGCTAAAAAAAAAAAAACCCAACAGAATGGAAAGGCTCTAACCCAGCAGTGTTGGGCACTATTCACAGCAGCAGGAACCGAGTTACACCTTGTCTGGGACCAGGGCTAGTTTCTGAGACAAAATGGAGGAGCTTTAGAAGCTGGGCAGAAGTATATCAGAGAGCAGCTGGCACACAGGACTCCAAGGTAGTGCCTAGAGAGACAAGGTACACATCCTTGTTCCACTTCTTTTTTTTTTTTAAACATTTTATTATACCACCGTGAGATATACAATTACAACGTTGTTCACGCTTGGGGGTTTCGGTCACATGGTGTTCCAGCACCCCACCCTCCACCAGTGCCCCTCAGCCACCACCCATGTCCCCAATTCCCTCCCCCTCCCACATCCCGCCTAAATGGCAGGTTCTTTATCTCCCTCTCCTCTCCCCTCTCTCTCTCCTCCTTCTCCCACACATTGTGGGTTGCACTCACGTACACTTAGAAGCCATCATTTGCATTTTGTTCCACTTCTCTGTCTAAGTTGTTCACAAATCCCAGGTGATCTTGGCAGACAGTGGGAAGAGAACCTGCTGGTGCTGAATTCTGCTCCTAGTACTGGGACTGAGTCCCTTCCTAATCTTAGGACTGAGTTCTCCTAGTGCCGTGACTGAACTTTGTTCCCAGTGCTGGGGCTGACTTCTGCTCCAAGTTCTGGGGATGAGTTCTGGGACTAGTGCAGCTGCTGGCATTGACTTTCTGTCTCTAGAGGAGACCTGCTGTGACTAAGTCTTTGTTCCTCTGACCAATTGTGACCCCACTCCCTCTCCTTAAGTATGCATATTTTGAGCCCCCCTCTCCCCCAATAGGGCAAGTATGAACTAGAAGAAAGGACAGACTCAGATGCTACTCTGGTTTCTTTCTCCATTGCTAAGTTCTTGATAAAGTTCTGAAAAGTCTTTATCTCATAATTGTCCTTCTGAAGGCAGAATGGTCAAAGTGCCTGAGCTCCACTCCTCACAGCTACCTCCTGTCCCTTTACCAATGTGTATTTTTTTTTTTTTGCTTTGTGGGTCACACCCAGCAATGCTCAGGAAAACACCTGGTTCTGCACTCAGGGGACCATAAGGGATCCAGGGATCGAACCCAGGTCGGCCATATGCAAGGCAAACGTCCTACCCATTGTGCCATCACTCCAGCTCCACAACATGTATTTATTGGCTAGTTTCTGCCAGTCACAAAGAGGGGCCTTGTAGAAAAACTTAACTGTTGGGCCAGAGAAATAGTACAAGGGTGCTTGCCTTGTATGTAGTCAAATCAGGTTTAATTTCCAGCATCCCATGTGGTTGCCTGAGCACTTCTGGGAATGACTTCTGAGTGCAGACCATCTGAACACCACCAGGAATGACTCCTGAGCGCAGAGCTCCTGAACACAGCCTGGAATGATTCCTGAGTGCAGAGCTCCTGAGCACCTTCGGGAATGACTCCACTCTCTGAGTGGAGAGTTTCTGAGCACAGCCGGGAATGACTCCTGAGTGCAGAGTTACTGAGCACCACTAGGTATGTCCCAAAAGGGATAACGAAAGCCTTGACTTGTACTTCGTTGCTCTGGCAAATGCTCCTGAAGACTGAATAGTGCATATCACATGTATTTCTCTGGGCTTGCTTAGTGCACACCACAAGTATTTCTCTGGGGGTTTCTCTGAGTCTTACGTCCAGTCTACAGTGCTCAGTGAAGGGTAAACAGGTTGAGAGAAGGACCTTAGTGTACAGCCAGTCCCCAGGCAGAACGTCTGTCCAGACGGAAGGATGCCACAAAAACCTACCTGCACTCAGGAGTTTGGAAGTATTGCCTCAGTACCTCGGGCACAGGTGTCCTTTACTCTCCCCTCTGAGGCACAATGGTCTGGCTCAGTATGAGTTGAAGCAAGTGAGTCCCACCCTTTTCTGGTTTGTTCTTACAGAGAGCATCACCCAAATCTATACCCCGAGATCTTACTGGTTGCTCTCTTAGCACTGGGTGGCTAGATTTTTCCAAAGGGCAATCCAGGCGCTACAAGCTACAGGATTTGTTCCAGGCTCCAAGAGAGCACAGGGCTGTGGTTCGCAGCCAGTGGAGTATCCTTTTCCTCCTCTCAACCTCTGGTCGCCCAAGGACGCAGGTGTGGGAGCTGCCCTTAGCATGAGCAGTCAGGCCTGCGGAACCGAGTCTCAGCTATGTTTCCCTTCGTTGCTCAAATGACCCTGACCTCCGCCAGTCCTCTGTTGCCTGCTGATTGGTGTGGCCTCCAGTCATCTATCAATCAGCTGAATTATGCAACAAGCATTTACTGAGTCTTACTGTGCCAGATACCATGCTGGGAGAGTGCCCAGCCTCAGCCTTCGGGAAGCAGATGGTGGGGAGAGAGCAGCAGAATCTGTTAAGGAGGGCGCGGACACAGCTCGTGAAAGAAGCCACAGGTGCAGGAGAGCATGAGAACAAATGAAGACTGAAGCCTGTGAAGGGGTAGAGGAGAGTACAGATCTGTAGGAAGGGAGTGTCTGGGGGGAGCTGGGGCATGATGTGCTAGAGCAGCTCTGCAGGAAGGGGGTGTCTGAAGGGGCTGGGGTGTGGTCTACTGAACCCAGTGCAGAGGAACCCTCCGAGCCCAGCAGAGCCTCCACCACTGAGCAGACGTTTCTCCTTTAGTCTCGGAGCAAGGAGAGCCACTGATGTGTTGGAGGTGGAGACAAGCCCCTGGCATTGCCAGTCAGAAGGGAAAGCTCTGACTCACGTTCACTCTCACTGAGAGTGACTGGTATGGGCCAGGCAGATGGTCTTGAAGAAGGGGCTGCAAGGAGTGAGCACAGAGAGGCTGGGCCTCAGGTGGGAGTGCAGCAGCACTGCAATGGACGTGGGTCTCACACTGTGTCTCTCACTTTCTTCAGTCCATTTCTTTCTTGGAAATGACAGCAGGACTAGAAGTCACAGTTCTCTGCAGAAAGTCCAGAATGACCACAGGAGAATGAGGGTTTGCTGCTTTGGCATTTCTTTCTCTCCGGAATCTCGGTCCTGGGATTCTGAAGTGGTAAATGAGCCTCAAAGTGGCCTGACAGAGCAAAGCCTTACCCAGGTCTGCTCTATGCTGGGAGGAGGGAGTGAGGTGGGTCAGGGGAGAGGAGGAAGGGGAAGGAGGGAGGGAGAGGAGGGGAGAGGGGCCGCAGCTGTCGCCCGCTCTGCCTAGTGAGTCACGCTGCCAGCTCCCACTGCCTGCCTCTATTTTTATATCTGCGCCTGCTTGTATCTGACTCATTAAATAAGCCTCCAACTGTGGGGGATCTGATGGCAGGGCATGAGGACTGAGGGAATGATTTAGAATTGAATAGGAATTATGAAACTCTCTTATCAGAAGATCCTCGCTGCTTTAACAACCATGCTTTAAGCTGCTGCCACGGTACAGGGGGTGCAAAGTGGCAGGTCCCGTGGGGCAGCGATGCTGGGGGCAGAGGGCAGAGAGAAGCCACAACATTTCAAGCTTTCACACAGTACAGTTGTGGCAGCACGGAGGTGCAGGAGGCCCAGGGTGGCCAACAGGAAGGCAGGAAGGCTGCGCTGGAGCAGGGCAGACCGTCCATGATCAGAAACAACGGAAGGGACTGAGTGACAGCCAGTTCGAGGCTGCTCAGTTACCGTGTGCAAACCATCAGAGCCTCAGTTTCTTCATCTGCCAAGGGGGCAGCGCATGCCCAGTTTTGTGGCATTGGAGATGAGTAGCTCACACACTAGTGTCGGCCGTGCTGAACCCCCTGTCAATGCCCTTTTTTTTCCTTGGGGTGTCTTCAGGAAACCTCTGACCTTCAGACCTCCTGGAGAGTTTGTGTTGGTTGTCCTTTGTTGTGTGATGGCTGTACATGAGGCTCTGACCTTCTGATTCGCTAGAGAGTTTGTGTTGCTCGTCCTGTGCTGTGTGACGGCTGTACATGCTCCCTGAAGTCACAGACAGGGATCAAGGCAGGAGTTGCTTTGCAGGAGGTGACAATCATCACCTCTCCAGATTTGAGTCATTGTTTCTTTCTGACTCCTGGAGGTAGCTTGTGAGCACTGAGGAAAGGGTGAACGCTTATTCAGTCTGGGTGTTTTTTTTTTTTTTTTTTTAAGTATTTTATTATACCACCGTGAGATATACAAATAAAAAAAGATATACAATTAAAAAGTTCATGTTTGGGTTTTGGTCATACAGTGTTTCAGCACCCGTCCCTCCACCAGTGCCCATCTCCCACCACCAACATCCCCGGTTCCCTCCCCCTTCCCCAGCCCTGCTCCATGGCAGGTTCTTTATTTCTTTCCCTTTCTCTCTCTTTCTCTTTTCCTTCCCTTCCAGACTATGGATTACAGAACATACATTAAAAGGTTGTCATTTGTATCCTTTTTGCCTCTATTTAATGCTCAGTTCTAGGTTGGCATCAGTACCCTCGACTATTGTTAGCCCCCTGTTCCATTTTCTGTCTTACCTAAACTCTGACTTCCACACGTTTGTGATAATCTCCACCTTTGACAAGACCTCCTGATATATGTTTCACTTGACCTTGGATATTGGTATCATAATATGTACATATATATTTATGCCATGCAAATAAATGCAGTCATTCTGTATCTGTCTCTCTCCTTCTGGCTAATTTCACTCAACATAATCTTCTCCATGTCCATCCATTTATAGGCAAATTTTATAACTTCATTTTTCCTAACAGCTGCATAGTATTCCATTGTGTAGATGTACCAAAGCTTTTTTATCCAGTCATCGATTTTCGGGCACTCTGGTTGCTTCCAGATTCTGGCTATTGTGAATAATGCTGCTATGAACATAAAAGTAGGGATGGTGTTTCCGCTGCGTATTTTTGGTTTCCCAGAGTAGATTCCCAGGAGTGGTATGGCTGGGTCAAATGGGAGTTCAATTTCTAGTCTTTGGAGGAAAGTCCATATTGTTTTCCAGAAAGGCTGTACCAGCCGGCATTCCCACCAACAATGGATGAGTGTCCCCTTTTCCCCACATCCACGCCAGCACTTGTTGTTCTTGCTCTTTTGAATATGTGCCAGTCTCTGTGGTGTAAAGTGGTATCTCATTGTTGTTTTGATTTGCATCTCTCTGATGATTAGTGATGATGAGCATTTTTTCATATGTTTTTTGGCCATTCGAATTTCTTCCTTGCTGAAGTTTCTGTTCATTTCTTGTCCCCATTTTTTGATGGGGTTGTTTGTTTTCTTCTTGTAAAGTTCTACCAGTGCCTGATATATCCTGGATATTAACCCCTTATCAGATGGGTATTGGGTGAATATTCTTTCCAGTCTGGGTGTTTTTGAGGTATCAGGAAGAGGAGGGTGAGGGTTTATCTTGCTGGTGCAACTTGGAGGAGCAGTGAGCACTGAGCGCTCCTGATTCTTCACAGAGGGCAGACGGCTCTGCCCAGAGGTGTCCAGGGGTATCCGGGGGTGGCCAGTGGCCCTGCTGTCCCCCTCTCATCTGCTGTGCCTTACGGGAAACTGGCAGGGGCAGCGTCTCTGTTCTGGCCTTGCGGCTGAGGATCTGGTCCCCTCCAGGCCTGTGGGCTCTCACCAGCCACCAATGCTCAGTGCCTGAGGGTCATGCCTAAGGAGCAGGTCCAGGCTTAGCTGCCCTCCCCTCGTCTGGGCTCTCCCACCCCACAAAAGACCCTAACCCTAGAAGGAAGCAGAGGGGCATGAGCCAGACACTTGTTCTGTTTTTGTTTTCCCAACCTCCCTGGGCACAGTGAGCATGGCTTCACCTCTAACCCTAAGGCTTATGGGAAAGACAGAGAGGAGAGCCCCTGCCCAGTTCGTCAGTGTACAGCCCTTCCCCTGCCTCCTCTCTTGAGCACTGAGGCAGGAGCCCGGCCCAGGCCCTTCAAACATTAGAAGCCTCATTCCCACAGGACTCCCAGGGTCCTTCCCACTCCCTCCACCTGCCTGTCAGAGGCCTGCACTGAGCCCAGGGGTAGGTGCTTGTGCTCAGCGAGCGCAGGTGCACGGCCCAGGGGGCAGCACTGTGCCTTTCTCTAGGAGCAGGTAGCAGGGCCGTGAAATTCCAGCTCACTTCCTCCAGAATCTGTCCTTATTTTTCTCCTTTTCGTCTCGGTGCTCGAGCCAATCGATGATGAGCGGGAAGACAGTGATACAGTGATACAGTGGTTCCTCAGAGACACGCAGATTGTGTGACCCAGCGGCCCCCAAGCTCCCTTCATAAGCTGACTGGAGTGGCCCTTGGGCCCATCAGGGGTGTCTTCCCGCTGTGGTCAAGGAACAAGCGGCCTGGAAGAAAGAGTCCAGGCCCCTCTGAGCATTGAATAACAAGACGAAAGCCAGCCACGGAGCTCTGGCTGCTGCTGCCTCCTGGAGCCCAGGTCCAAGCCTGTTACTGCTGAGGTGTGGAGCCCCGAGTAATACTGCGGTGGGACTGGGGTGTGTCAGGCTATTTCTTGGGTGAAAGATGATGATAACCCAAGTGTTTCCCCCAGGTCTCTAAGACAGAGCCAGCCTGAGGACATGGCCATTGTTTTCCCTAGAAGAGTTTTGGTTTGTGTTAGAGCCACTCCTGACCGGATCAAGGCTGTCCTCTGTACTCAGGACTCCCGCCAGGGCTCAGAGTGGGTCAACTGCACCCAAGGCAGATGCTGACCCACTGTGCTCCCTTCCCGGCCCACTGCAAGGGCCGTCTTTTCCTCTGTGGGATGACCCCTGCTTACTATTTTTCTATGTTAGAGCATTTGTCGCCAGCTAGAACAGATTTGAATGTGCCACTGGCTCCAGGGCCTGGAGCTTAGAAGGAGGGTGTGGGTAGAGATGGGTCAGGGCTGGGCTCACGGTGACAGCTGGGCCACATGCCTGCCATTCCCCCAGCACGCTCATCATCTCAATATAGGGTGCTGCCGGCACACCAGTTGGGGGCTGTGGGCTGGGGCTGGGGCTGGGGCTGGCTCTTGCAGAGGAAGGTCAGGGGCCCAGGCCAGGCGGGTGTCAGCTTTCGTCTCTCCTTGCATGGCCAGGCCATGAAGGCTGCCTTCTGATTCGCGTATATTCTTAGGTCAAGGGACTCCTGCACTCATGGAGGTGTCTTAGAGGTTGGGACCAAATCCAGTTTCTGCAGGGAAACTTGTCTCAGAATCTCAGCTTTCTTGGGGTCTCCAGTGTAGAGCAGAGAGCAGTCTGCTGTCTTCTACACGAGGACGGTGGCTGCTACTTTCCTCAAAGGTGCTTTCAGTGCCATTTGCTGTTCTCTGGATGCCCACCCTGCACCTCAGGACCCATTTCTGTTAAAAATCAACCTCATTCATGGCTGACAGGAGCTTTCCTGTTTCTCTCCCTGGTAACTTACTCTGCTAGCTCACAACAAAGGGAGTTAGTTTTGGAAGCTGGAATGCCACCAGGAAAACAGGGTGACCCCGCCAGGACAGGACTAGCTCTATTGGGTTTGAGAGGGAAAACCTACGCTCCTCTGCCTTCAGTGGATGGTGCTGTGACTTTGCCACCAAGGTGACAAGAATAGAGAATGTCTTTGGGCAGCTGGAGAGGAAGCTGTGCACTTGCTTCAGTCAGACCAATGGCCTGTGGTAGGCACTCAGACTGAGCCCGGGGTGGACACAGAGAGGGCCTGTGCTTAGCTTGTTAGTCTCTGCTACTTTAATGTGGCAACAGACTTTTTAAACCTGTTTTCCACGTTATTCCCAGGCTGTTTCTCAATGAGCTGCAGAGACAAAGTAATAAAAGCCACAGTGGCTGTGGGTTTGGGCCTCCTCCCTCCTCCCTCCTCCCTCCCTCCCTCCTTCCCTCCTTCCCTCCTTCCCTCCTTCCCTCCTTCCTTCCCTCCTTCCCTCCCTCCTTCCTTCCTTCCCTCCTTCCTTCCTTCCTTCCCTCCTTCCCTCCTTCCCTCCTTCCTTCCCTACTTCCCTCCTTCCCTCCTTCCTTCCTTCCTTCCCTCCTTCCCTCCCTCCCTCCCTCCCTTCCTTCCTTCCTCCGTCCCTCCCTCCCTTCCTCCCTCCCTTCCTTCCTTTCTTCTTTCCTTCCCTCCCCTCCCTCCCTCCCTCCCTCCCTCCCTCCCTCCCTCCCTCCCTCCCTTCCTTCCTTCCTTCCTTCCTTCCTTCCTTCCTTCCTTCCTTCCTTCCTTCCTTCCTTCCTTCCTTCCTTCCTTCCTTCCTTCCTTCCTTCCTTCCTTCCTTCCTTCCTTCCTTCCTTCCCTCCTTCCTCACACCTGGCAGCAGTGCTTGTAGCTTACTCCTGGCTCTACACTCAGGGATGACTCCCGAAGGGTTCAGGGGATCACAGCGGGTGTGGTGTCAGGGATTGAACCTGTGCCTTTACTTATCTACCAGACTTAAATTAATAGGAAAATCTATTTTTTCTCAGCTCCATGAATGAAACTGCAGTCACACTATAAAATGGCAGCTCTCAGCAATATCTCCACCTTTCATCTTCAAAAGTTGACTCAGTTCATTTTGCCTCATTACTGGAGGCCTTATCAAAATTCTCCCCATGATCTGGAACTCCACAGCTGTGTATCAAGAATGTGTGAGCCAACAAGCAGGCAGAGAGGCCGTCTGGCAGGCAGGACTGGGCGTGCACTGTGACCCCATCCTGGCCTGGAGTTTGGGGGTGGGGCTTGACCTTTCCCCGAGCTGGTCCAGAGGGAAGCTCAGTTGCCCCTGAGTGCCTGCTCTCCCCAACTGTGCCCGCAGGCTGTTCCCAGGACAGACACCCCCTTCTGGTCTGGGACTTCCCACTGTGCACTCAACACTGTGCACTGTGTTGGGGCTGGGTTCTCTCTCCTTTGACCCTCAGGAAAACCCCTTCTTGGTGCTCCCTTCCCCTGGCTTTGTATTCAATGTCAGTAAAGCTCAGGGCAGAAAGTTACCTCCAGGGTCCCCAGAGGTCTGCCATCCTGACCATCAATACAAATGACAGCTTATGAACCTCCCTCAATGCCGTGCTGTACCGTGGCAGTCGGGAGGTGATACTGGAGCTAGGCAAGAGCCAGGCTGGGGTTAGACATGCTGACAGCAGGGAGAGGAGCAGGAGCAGATGCTGCCCTGAACAGGGCAGGTGCGACACGTGCTTAAGATACTTTAAATAGGGGACACTTGTCCCACCTGGAGTAACTCAGGTACTGCTCCTGCTCTGGTGTTTAGGGGTCTCTCCTGAGTACTTGGGAGATGGACAGGAATGGCTGTGCCGGGAATGGGACCAGGGCCTGTGTGTCAGTATGTGGCTGGCCCAGTGTGCTCTCTCATCTGCCCGTAGAGATGAAAAATAACAACTATTTTTGGAAAATATTTATTTATTTGTTTTTAGATTTTTGGAAACATTTTGGACCCCAGGAATGTTTCCATGGTAACCCCAGAGCTTTGGACCATCAGCATCCATCCTGTCGTGGTTCTCCATGGCAGAACCTTCTAAGGGCCCTGGGGTACTGTTTCTGCTAACACAACTCCAGGCTTTCTTTGACCATCCCTGAGTTCCCATCGGTACTCAAGATGCCATCCTGGTCAGTGCTGAATCCAGTTATCATTTTCCCTTAGTCGTGTGTGTGAGTGTTTCTCAGTCTTTTTTTTTTTTTTTTTTTTTTTTTTTTGCTGACCTTGTTAATAAAATGGTATCTGAACAATGTAAGCAATGTACTTTATAAAAGGTTCCTCAGTCTGGATATCGCTGCTACTTTTTTTCTCATGACCAAATTGCAGCTGGGGAAGACAGCCTTACGTCCTGGAGAGGCGGAGGGTGCGACAGACTACCTGCCGCACCTAGGACATGGCAGCCCTTTCTCCTGGCATACTGGCTTCTTGGCTGGACCAGGCATCTCCACTTCAAGTAAGCTTTACTCTACCTCCAGGCGTGGCCAGTTCCAAACTATAAGCAACTTGCCCAGAGTGTGATTTTGAAAGGCAAATCAGCCAAGGCAGAAATTTGACCCTCCCCCTCAGTATTCTGGGAGGCAGGCTTAGACCTGAGAGGAAAGCAATGAACCCTTGATGTAGAGAAGGGAGGGTCACCACACTGGAGGGGCTGTGCCATGCTGCTTTGCTCTGTCTCTTCTCAAGACAGTCAAGTATAGTGACAACTATTGTTGATAAAAGGAAACTAGAAAGCCTTGAGAGGATCCTGGAGAAGCCTGGTGGGACACAGGTAGAAGCCCTGATGCATGTGTTGTGTGGGATTTTTATCTGACCACTTCCTTTGTTCCTGATGTTTGTGTTGTGTGAAAAAAAAGATTTTTTTTTGCACAATTTAAAATTTTTTCTGGTGATTTTTTAACATTTATTTCTTATTTAAAAACCGTGATTTACAGATTTCTTCACAGTACAGGTATCCCAAACATTCATTGTTCAACACCAGTCCCACCACCAGTGCAACCCTACCACCACCAAATGCTAACGCTCCCCACCCATTCCCTATTCCCACACCAGATCTCATAGCTGGCTATAACAACATTGCTCATTGAAACATATATATGGGAAAGGTTCTGGCATAGACCTGACGCTCAACTGAGTGGTTTTGTTAACATGTCATGTGGTTGCTTCTCAGCATGCCACAGGAAGAAGCTGTAGTACTTGTGTCTCTGGTCATTCTTTTCGGAGTTACTATCAGCTCTGTTTCATGGTCAATTGTGAATGGCATCTTCGAAGCTCGTAGTCACACCCATTGGGCTATTGGGGGAGGGACTGATGAAAGGAGGGGCCTCGATTCCCCACTCCAAGTCTAGTTGGCGTGCCCAAGGCAACCCGAGTATTTGCTGGTCCTAGAAGCAATGGAAGGAAGCAGTTTCTGCCTCTTTGCTTCCTGGGGACCTCTCTGCAGGCAGGAACTGTAGCAGTGGTGTGTCTTGTCATTCTCTCAGTGTTATTGATCAGTCCTGGTACCTGGTTGGTTGTAGATGAATTCTCCAAGGCTGTAGTCAACACCCACTAGGTCATTGGAGGTGGGGGATGAGGAGAGGGGCCTCGATACCCACTCCAAGCCCAACTGGTGCACCCAAAACAACCCACGACTTTGCTGGCCCTAGAAGCGATAGTGAATCTGGCCAAGGACAGAGCCAGTTTTCCCCTCACTTTGATTCCTGGACAGCTCTCTGCAGGCATGTGCTCCAGCAGCTGTGCATCTGGTCATTTTCCCTGGTTACTGATCAGTCCTGGTACCTAGTTACTTCTAGATGATGTCTATCAGGCTTGTGGTCATGCCCACTTGTGTGGGATTTTGTCTGGACATTTCCTTTGTTCTGATTCTGGCCATTCCTGTCGAGTTCCCCCTGGTGTACTGTTCCCAAGTGGGTCATCTTGTTTCCTCAGGATGAATGACAAGCAGCAAGCAACGCCTCCTGCCCCTCGAATATCCCCCCACTCGGAAGACTCCTGGCTTTTGGAATTTGGGCCATTGAGATCCCATACCCCAAGGTGCTTTTGTTCTGGGAGGTTTTCCTGCTGGGTCATCATGCCAGGGCAAAAGTGGATGAGCCCCTCTGACTGCATACCCCTCGCACCCCACCTGTGCCTCCTGTGTTGTTACACGAGTCCCTTGCAAGGAGGAGAGATCACTTCTCACCCATTCACTTACTTATGTGGTCATAATTTGCATCATATGAATTTATATTTATATTATACCTTGGGATATGATGCAGTGCTATGGTATGATATTTTTTGGTGTGGTGTGTTTGGGCCATTGGTACTGGAGCTCATAGCTGTGTTCTAGACTTCTGAGCTCTCTCCCCAACCCCGTGTCTGTCTACTTTGCCAGTGTATCAGTAGTATCTAGGCAGTGTTTAGAACTTTGTAGATATAGAATAGCAAATAAATCAAGAAGTGAATGAAATTCTGTATGTTTGGGATACTCTGAAATTTTAAAATTAACTTATGATCACTCTATTTATGTGTGTAGGTGTGTGCATGTGACTGTATAATATTTTTTAGTTGAAGCCACTGGTCTTGTTTCTTCATTTCTCTCAAATGATTGACAGTTGACCTCTTCAGGTCTTCAGCAAGAAGGTGCTGCTTGCTGGAGGGGGAGAGTGAGATGGAGAAGGCTATTTTCTTATCAGCCCTCCACCATTTTTTTGTTCTTTTTTGGGTCAGACTCAGCAATGCTCAGGGGTTACTCCTGGCTCTTTGCTCAGGAATTACTCCTGGTAGTGCTCAGGGGGACCATATGAGATGCAGGGAATCGAACCCGGGTCAGCCGCATGCAAGGCAAATGCTCTCCCCACCTTTTTTTAAGCCAAAATGTTCTGTTCGTCAGAGCCCCACCCTATAGCAAAGCCTATTTCAAGCCCAGGTATGCTTGAACCAGAGGTACAGATACACAGGGCAGAGCTACTACAGGCTCTCCCCATTGCATGTGTCCTCTTTGTGGCCATGTGGTTCATCAGTAAATGCAAGAACTGAGAGCCTACCTACTACCAAGAGTATCCCACCTACATGGCAGAGCTTGGCAAGCTACCCGTGTCATATTCAATATGCCAAAACAGTAACAATAATAGACCTCCATCCCATGACCTGAATGAATAGTCTGAGGCTCTTTGTGTTGCTGGAATGAGCATATGCCATTGGGTTACATTAGCATACAACAGGGACAAATGGAGAAGTTACTGTCGCCCGCTCGAGCAAATCGATGAACAACGGGAAGACAAGTGAAGTGTCTGATCAGTCCTTGTACAGAACAAGTGAAGTCAAAATGTGTTTATTGGGATGGTTTTCTATTCATCTCCATTCAGGGAGCTTTTTAGTGCTGCTTCAACTTGAAGGAGCATCCTTCCATCAGCCTTGCATTTCCTCCTATTGGCTGGCAGAGGACAGTGGAGCATCCAGCACACAAAACTACCGTCTGTGCATGGCTGAAGGTGGGGTGACTTTACAAGCATTCTGGGCATTTCACAATTACGAGAACTAGGGCTCTGCACCAGCCAGTACTTATGCTTCCACTTCTTATTCTCTTGTGCAGGGTGGAGACCTTTGGATAACCTCACTGGGAGGTTATCCCCATCCTTCCCAGAAGTCTCCAGCCCTCCCTAAAAAAGGGGGAGGCAGAGAAATAGTGTAGCAGGCAGGGTGTTTGCCCAGCACACAGTTGTCCTGGGTTCAATCCCAGGCGTCCCATATGATCCCCCAGCACTGCCAGGAGTAACCCCTGAGTGCAAAGCCAGGAGAAACCCCTGAGCATGGATGGATATGACCCAAAAAACTCAAAGAAAAATTAATTGGCATTTTACTTTGTTTCAACAGAATAAAAAGAGAAAATAACAGTAGCAAGAGAGTGAAGGTTACCCTTCACTGAGACACTGGACAGTGCACAGTGTAATTTGTTTCTAGTCCGGGTCTCTACTGGGGAATAATGCATGTGCTAATTCCTGTAGAATTAACTCCTGGATCACATAATTCCCCAACTTGGACTAATGTACAACTGGCATTTCCCCAAATACCTATGAATTCCCTTTGACTGTGGAGCCAAATTAATGACCTCTGGGGCTGAAAGAACATTGGAACTCCAGCAAGGGGGCCAGCCCAAAAACTGCAAACAGAGACAATGTGAAGAGGGCAGTGGCAAGGGCTCAGCTTGGGTCCCCTCTGCACTGGGTCCCGCCTGTTTTTCTTTAAAATGTGATGGATAGAGGCCAGAACAACAGCTGGTAGGGTGGCCATTTGCCTTATATGTGACCAGCCTAGGCTCCATCCCTGGTTTGATTCCTGGTTCAATCTCCTCTGTCCCCAAGCCCATCAGGAGAGATCCCTGAGTGCAGAGCTAGGAGTAAGCTCTGAGCAGCACAGCAGGGTGTGGTAAACAAACAAAAATTGATGCATGAAAAAAAGATATTAAATGTTGACTTTATTTGTAATTTTTTGTTTACTAGTGAAGTTGAATTTTATCTTCTGTGGAAGATGTATTGAAAACAAGCCAACTTTTCTCTCTGTGACCTGCCCCTGAACCCTTTTCCAGTTTTTGTTTTAGTGTTTGGGCCATACCCAGCAGTGGTCAGGGCTTAGTCCTGAGTCTGCACCCAGGGATTACTCAGGGAACCCTTTGGGGTGCCAAGGATCCAACCAGAGTTGACCTTGTGCAAGGCAAATGCCTTGTACACCTGCTGCACTGTTGCTCCAACCTCTGCGTATTTTTTTGTTTTGTTTTTCAGCAGCACATGCAGATTTTGTAATTAGTGAGCCTCTCTCTTCTAATGTCTGTGCTGATTTTTTGTTCCAATCAATTTTAAGTTTCTCACTCCAGGTGGCACCCTCTGATGATATGCGGAAGTAAATTTGTAGTCATTTACACATTTTCTGTTAGGTGGGTTTGGAGGTTATGGTTGGAGTCTAGTTTTGAGTTTCATGTTGACATGAGAAGCTTTGTCACTAGGGATGACAAATCTCTTCTTTCAAGTATCTTTCATTGAATAGTCCTGAGAGGATTTCATGGGCTTTACCAATTCTGTGGCAGCCTTACTGCTCCAGTGAGAGGCAGAACTAGCAGGAGGTGAAAGCTAGTACGACAGGAAGAATAATGAGGTTTAGTGGAATATTGGCAGGATTGGAGTTTGTTTGGGTCTTGCTGACCTCGGGTGAAAAGGAGGGGGAACGCGCCTCGGTGGAGAAATGAAGTTGGGTGAAGATATAAAGAGGAAATTTCACTTTCTTTAATCTGCACAACTTGAGAATTTTACTACCTTTGTAGTCATAAAAAGCATCAGACATGCAGAATGTTGCAATGGTGTACATGACACCCAGACTGCTGCCGTTCATCTCATGACTTTTTACTGTGCCTGTCCCCATCCTTCTCTGCCCTTCCCTCTGCTTGCTCTTCAGTCCTCTGAAGTTTTAGTGCATTTCAAAGTTGAAATACCGTTTTATTAAATATTCTTGTAATTCATTGCTTATAAAGATATTCTTAATAAGAAGGTCCTTAGCTGGGGAGATGGATCAAGGGCGTGAAGTACGCTTTATTGAGTACATTCTGGGTCAGGGACATAGAGTATGCTTTATTGAGCACTTTCTGGGTCAAGACTGCGGAGAATGCTTTATTGAGCACTTCCTGGCACTTCATGGTTCCCAAGCAGTGAATGCTCCCTCCATCAATAAGCTAGCCATAAAAGAAAAGAGGAAAGAAACTAAATTATATCTGCTTTCGAAGTCTTCCAAAATGTAACACAAGTATTTTAAAGCCCTTGACTGAAGATGAAATAAAGTTGTTTTATTTATTTGTTTTGTCTTGGGCCCACAGCCAGCAATGCTCATTGAATACTCCTGGATCTGAATTTGGGAGTTACTCTTGGCAGTGTTTGGGGGACCATATGGGATGCTGGCTGCATGCAAGGCAAACACCTTATTCACTGTACTGTTCCTCCAGCCCTCATAAAGTTGTTGTTGTTGTTGTTGTTGTTGTTGTTGTTGTTGTTGTTCTTCTTCTTCTTCTTCTTCTTCTTCTTCTTCTTCTTCTTCTTCTTCTTTTCCTTTGTTTTTTTAAGGAAGAATAGTTGAAGGAGAGACTAGCCATCCAATAAGACCCACATTTACATCATGCCTGCCTCTGGAGCAGTATATCCCATGGCTACTGGAGACTTCTTTACCTTATGGTCTTCTTAACCTGCAGGGTCTTCCCAAAGAGAGAAAAACACACCCCCACCCCTGGCATGTGCATACACCCCCACCCCCCCCGTCATGATGGAGGGGGCGAAACAGTAGGTGCAGGTTACACTGTGTTAATTTGTGAGTGCTTTTCATTTTTTGCTTAAAGAAGGTAGAATTCCAGGGGACCACTGAGTGATTATTTTTATGAAAGGGGGGAGTAGGTCAAATAAATTTGGAAACCTTTGCGTTAAGGGTTACACAGACATTGGAACAAGGGTAGCCTTTAGTGTGCTCCAGGGACAGCTGCATGCATCAGGAAATGAAGCTAAAGCCTCAGTTTAGGGGAGGGAGACAGTCCCAAAAAGTTGAGCACATGTTTCAGGTCTAGGAGCCCTGGGTTCATTTCCCAATACTGCATAGTCTCCCAAGTACCTCCGAATGAACCCCCCAGTAATTGGCAGGTGTGGCCTAAATCCCAACCAAACTGTATTTGGGCCCATACCTGTCGGGAACAGCTGGGGTCCCCAACAATACCAGGAAACGATTTCCCTTTCTACTCTGAAGCTGGCAGGGGAATGATGAAAACTCAGGAATCCGGTGCAGTTTCAAAAGGCTTTACTATCACAGGTTCTGATATACAATCCAAGAACAGGAAAAACCCCAGACTCTGTATTTTGGGCTGGACTCCAGCCACATGTAGGCCAAGATGGCAGCCACCACGTGTTAAAGCCTAACAGAGAACTGAGAGGATGGAGAGAGGAAAACACCAAGGGAAGCCAAAATGGCAAAAAGGGGCTTTCTCTCTTCTCCCAGCTTATTTTATAGATAGAAATCCACCAAAACTTCTCAGCCTGGCCCATCGTGGGCTGGGCTATCTAGAGATGAATATGTGTAAACAACTCTATTGAAATGCAGCACTTCAGGTGGGCCTTTTGGCTTTACAAGTGCCAGAGCTAATTCATAGCCTCCCTGTCAGAGCTGGGAGGGGCTGCAAGCTAAGTGTAGCCTGAGCTTAAAGTAGGGCATGTCACCCAACACATACCCATCAGTACTCAGGACTTACTTCTGGCTCTGTGCTCTAGGATAACTCCTGGTGATGCTCATGGTACTATATGGGATGCCTGGGATCGAATCCTGGTCAGCCACATGCAAGTCAAGCATCTTACCCTGCCATACTATTGCTCTGGCCCCAAAAAGTCACATCCTTTTACCCCATTATGATCTCCAAATTTGGTCATAAGATGTTTCAGATATTTGACTTGTTGGAGAGTAGGCTTCAGCATGTGAATTTGGGAGACACAACTTGATTTGCTCTGAGCCTTGGTGCGTGCTTACACACTCCAAAGCTGCAGATCCTCAGGGTGCGCTGAATCCTTCATGGTCTGTCCTTTGATGCTCCGTGGAGGAAGACAAAGCCAACATGCTCATTTTTGAAAGGGACAATTTGATTAATTCAGTGAATGAATAAAAATGGCCAAGAAGTTTTTTAGAGGCTATAGAATATGAAGACAAGAACTAGAAACAAAGTTGGATTTCCTTGGAAAAAAGAACCAAATCCCCAAACCAGGGAAGTTTTTCTTTCCCTTTAGAATGATAGGAAAACAGACTAAGTGTGAATTCTTTAAAAGTGCATTTGCGTATGTATTAGAATGTGTGTGTGCGTGTGTATGTGTGTAGGTGCATGTGTGTGCATGTATATGTATTTGGCACATATGTGTATGTGTATGCATGCATGTGTATGTGTGTGCATGTATGTGCATGTGTGTATGTGTACAAGCATGTGCATGTATTCACATGTGTGAGTGTGTATGTGTGCACACATGTGCATGTATGCAAGCACGTGTGTGTGTGGGCACACAATGTGACTGTGTGAAAATCAGCACAGCCACGTATGAGAGTTACCAGGACCTGCGATCTGGAGGCTCAGGAGATCCGAAGGTGCAAGTTCTGGATCCGAAGACAGAACCACCAATGTCTCAGCTCAAGAACATCAGGTAAAAGCAAATTTTCTCTTGCTAACAGATTGGACGGAACCTGCCTGACTCAATCCACTGGTTTAAATGTTAGTTTCATCAGGAAACACCCACACAGATATGCCCAGAATAAGCTTTAACCACACATGTGTGCATGTGTTCAGGCACACCTGGGTTCATTGAGTCCAGCTCTTCAAGAGGCTCCAGGGCACCCGTTATTCTCATTCAGAAAAGGTGTGTGTAAATAAGAGCTTAACTTTTGGTATGGACTTTAGGGCTAGTTTTGATATCAAAGTTGAGGCTACTAAACTTTGTCTCTCCTAAAGCAACAAACCTCCCCCATCTCTTTGATGATGGAAAAGTCACTAGGTAGAAAGGAACTACCAGGTGTGGAGAGATAGTTCAGTGGCCTAGGGATTGCCTCACATGGGCTAACTGGGGTCAATCCCCAGAACTGTATGTGGTCTCTTGAGCAGCACCAGGAGGGACCGCTGAGCACAGAGCTGGAGTAACCCTAGAGCATTGCTGAGTGTGCCCCTCTTCGAAAAGAAAGGCAGACCCAGGGGTAAGATGTTCACTATAGTTTCCTACTTCACGAAGGCAAAAAAGCAATGATCTGTGTGTCACAGAGGATGTTCAGGGAAGAGAAAAGATGTTAAATGAAACCTGTGCTGCTTTGTCTGGCTTATTCAATAATAAAAGACATTCCATTTGTATTTAGGTCACTATGAACCTCTTATTCTTTGTGCAAGAAAAAAAAAGCATTCTTCCTGGAGTGATGGGTCTTAACTATGGGTCTTATGGGTCTTAACTGTGTCTCTGAAGGGCCTGAAGTGACAGTAGAGAGGAAAGGTGCAGACCAAAATGTAAGCGAGTGGCTGGTCACATGGGGCTGGGACTCAGGCCAATCCTGTTATCTATGTGAATATGACACTTTCCAGTCAGGGAGAACAAACATCTGTACACGCACATAAAATCAAAATTATAGTTACTTTTAATTTTTCCCTCTTCTTTGGTGTTGGAACCACACCCAACTCTGCTCAGGGCTTTCTCCTGGCTTTGCACTCAGGAATCAACTCCTGTCAGGCTCAGAGGACCATATAAGATGCCAAACTGAGTTGGCCATGTGCAAGGCAAAGTGCTACCTTCTGTAGTATCTCTGGCTCTACAGTCACTTTTTCTAGTTCTGTTTTCCAAAGAATAAGCTGTTGAGCTTTTCCTATAAACCTGAATTCTCAAGCAGAAACCATCTTAGCCTTGGTCTCTTCAGCACTGATATGTGAGGACCTAATGCAACATGTGAACAAAAGAAAATCATGTTAGAAGCTGTTATTTTTTATCTATCTATCTATCTATCTATCTATCTATCTATCTATCTATCTATCTATCTATCTATCTATCTATCTATCTATCTATCTATCTATCTATCTATCTATCTATCTATCTATCTATCTATCTATCTATCTATCTATCTATCTATCTATCTATCTATCTATCTATCTATCTATCTATCTATCTATCTATCTATCTGTCCGTCCGTCCATCCGTCCATTTATTTATTTATTTATTTATTTATTTATTTTGTGCTTTTTTGGGGTCACAGCCAGCAATGCTCAGGGGTTACTCCTGGCTCTGCACTCAGGAATTACTCCTAGTGGTGCTCAGGAACCATATGGGATGCTGGGGATCAAACCCAGGTCAGCCGCATGCAAGGCAAACGCCCTACCCATGATGCTATCACTCCAGCCCCAGAAGCTGTTACTTTTCTATTGTAAAGAGACAGTGTAGGGGCCAGATTGCTAATACAATGGGAAGGACATTTGCTTTACACACACCCAACCTGGGTTTGATCCCCAGCATCGCATACGGTCCCCAGAGTTTTCCACCTTTTTCTTTTTGGTCTCTGGAAAATATGATTTTTTTTTAAATTTTACAAAGTGATCCATGTTTTTCTTTTGAGAACTATGGAATGCCTGAGGATCCTGGAGTCCCAGGGTCTGCTAGAGAAGTTCACCTAGAGAAGTTCAGTTTCTCTCCCAGTATCCGTCTCTCTTTCTCTCCCTTTAAGATTTTTTTTCTTTTTTGGATAACATCGGGCAATGCTCAAGGGTTATTCCATATGCACTCAGGAATTACTCCTGGCGGTGCTCAGGGGACAATATGGGATGCTGGGGATCGAACCCGGTTGGCCACATGCAAGGCAAATGTCCTACCCGCTGGACTATCGCTCTGGTCCTCACAGAGCTCTTTCAGAAAGGAAATCTTCCTCACTCCCCACTTTCTGCTAAAGCCTGATTTAGTGTTGTTTAGACTAAGTCTGCAATAAATAGTATTATGAGCAGGATAGCAGGAGGCCCCATGACAGTTTAATTTTAATGAGCAGCAGAATGTTGTTTTTTAGTATTTGTGATTTCTTCTTTTTGTTTGTTTTGTTTTGGACCACACTTAGCAAAGCTCATGGGTTACTCCTGGCTCTGCACTCAGGAATTACTCTTGGCAGTGCTCAGAGGACCATATGAGATGCAGGGGATAGAACCTGAGTCTACTTTGCTGTTTTCTTCCCTTTTTTTTTTTTTTTTTTTTTGCTTTTTGGGTCACACCCGGCGACGCTCAGGGGTTACTTCTGGCTCTGCACTCAGGAATTACTCCTTGCGGTGCTTGGGGGACCATATGGGATGCCGGGATGGAACCCGGGCCGACATGGGCCTGCCGTGTGCAAGGCAAATGCCCTACCTGCTGGGCTATACTATCTTGTTCTAAACTGAGTGATAATATATACAAGATAAGATAATATAACATATACATACATGAAGAAATTGAAAATCTAGGAGTGAGATATTAGAAGATTAGGAGTTAGATTTAAAATCAACTATAAACTTAACTCTGAGCTTGCTGACAGTTTACCTGAGGAGAGAATAAAGCAGGTATACTATTGTGTTGATTATGGTTTTCTTTTACTTTTTGAGGGGACTACTCTTGGCTTGGTGTTCAGTGTTCCTCCTGATGTGATAGGGGCCCACAGAGAGCTGGGAATCAAGCTTGAGATTTATCTCACCAGTTCCAAAGACTTTCTAACCTTTTTGCATTTGAGACCCTGTTTCCTCCTCCCCACCCTCTGCAGCAGCAGTACTGAGGATCAGACAGTCTCACACATGCTCTGCCATGGAGTCATGTCCCCACCTTCATATATATGCATCATCTATTTTATTTGGATGTTGGACATCTTGGGCCTTGATGACCTTGTAAAGACTGCCCCCCCACAGGACTAGCAAATTCTGAGTGACAAGCAAAGTTTGCCCTCAAGCTCCTTTCCTTTGCTAATCCAACTAATCCAGAACCCAAACTCCAGTGAACTCTCTTACATTCCAGGCATAATCTCAGAACTAGTGCCAATGTCAACATACCACAGTGGGAAAATTCGTAGGAGCAGCTCCTAACTTAGTTACGCTGTCTCCCTTTCCCTTTGGGGTAGACACCATAATTAAGGCCTGTGTGTCCCCTGTTTGACTACACAGAACACGACATGTCTCTCATCCGGGAACCTATGAATACTAAAGTAAACATCTTCCTGGAGCTGAGAGATAGTACGGTGAGGTAGACTTTTGCCTTGTAAGTGGCTGACCTGGGTTCAATCCCTGGCATTCCATATGGTCCCAAAAGGAATCCCTGTTTCCAGGAGTGATCCCAGAGTACACAGCCATGAGCACTGCTGGATGTGACCCCCCAAACGAACAAAGCAAAACAAATCTTCCTGGACCAAGGAGGTAATACAAAGGTTAAGGTTGCCTTGGTTCGCACCCAGGGCTTTTTCTGTTCTAAGACTGGTTTGTCCCCTTTCCTAGTAGTTGCCACAGGACATAATTCTGCTCACCACACCATTTAAACAGTAGCATGTATTTGCAGGGGGCATATGGATATGCTTTGTTTTCTCATGCACTGCTAGCTAGGAGCCTAGGAGTCCTCAGCACATACACATTTTTGGTACACTTTCAACAGCTTGCAGCTTGTTTTGAATGCCTTAGTCTTAATGGTTATTGTCTATTGATGAGGAGCATCAGGGACAAAGGGAGTCAGCAAATCTGACATAAGTCAGTCACATGGTAAGTCATGTGGGCAGGCAAAGGTGCCATGAGTAAGTCACATGGTAAGTCACATGGCAAGGTAAGCTTTGCTTCCGGTGCTTGCTAAGCTATTTGGTTTATCTTAGTGATAAAGAGAATCAGCTAGTTCAGTTCCCTTTCTGTTTGTTTGTTTTGTGTTTGGGGTTACACCCAGTAACACTCAGAGGTTGCTCCTGGATCTGTACTCACAAATTACTCTTGGTAGTACGCAGGGGACGATATGGATGCTGGGAATTGAAGTTGTGTGCAAGGTAAGCTTTCTACTAGCTGTATAATCTCGCTCAGACCTTAGTTCTACTAATTTTTTTTCCTTTTTCCAAATTTTATTACTCCACTTTTAGACATACAATTGCAAGATGCTCATGTAGAGTTTTGGTTCTACAGTGTTCCAACACTCATCTCTCCACCCGAACCCATCTCCCATCACCAATGTCCCCACCTCCCTCCCCCCTCCCACACCTCAACTACTTGGCGGGTTCTGTATGTCTTTTCTCTCCTCTCTCTATCTCTCCCTCCGTTAAACTTTCCTACACATCGTAGAATGCAGTACATTAAAAGTACATAAGTAGGACACAGCCCCTAAAGGACACAGCCCCTAAACGACACAACCCTTAAATGACACAGCCCCTAAACGACACCGCCCCTAAAGACACAGCCCCTAAACGACACAGCCCTAAACGACACAGCCCCTAAACGACACAGCCCCTAAACGACACAGCCCCTAAACAACACACGCTTTCTGAGCTGTACCCCTTCCCCCGTATGCTTATGCCATTAAGGGGGTCAGTTATCTGTAGAATCAGGATTTGGTTTTTGTGATTTATGTTTTCACCTGAGCTGATCACACAAGGCAGGATGTAAAAAAAAAAGTACATAACTGTTTCCACTAGTTTGATGGACCGTGAGGGGCCTCATGGTCAGCATTAGGACAGCGAAGGTGGTGGCTAGTGTGGTGGGCGAGTCTCATCTGGCTGCTTCCGGGACACCCCAGAGGTGATGGGCCCACTCCCAAAACCCATCTGTCCTCCTGGGAGCCCCATGGTCAGCTGAGCCTGGGGAGAGCCGAGTTCCAGCTTCCCCAGCCACGTTTGAGACTGCATGCTATGGCTGGTCGCCCCAGGGCAGCTCCTGGGCGGGGGTGGGGGGTAGGGGGCGGGACACCAGGCTCGACAAAATGGAGGGGGAAGGGCCAACCCCTGACTCCATCTGGCGAATTCCCAGTGATTCCCGCTTCTGGGAGCTGCCTACCTGGGCTCGAACTGGTTTTGCTCTGTTAATCTGGTCTTGAGGTAGCATCCCAGCGTCCGGACAGCGAAGCTGGTGGCTAGTGTGGTGGGTGAGTCTCATCCAGCTGTTTCCGGGATCCCCCAGAGGTGATGGGCCCACTCCCAAAACCATCTGTCCTCCTGGGAGCCCCCATGGTCAGCTGAGCCTGGGGAGAGCGAGGTTCCAGCTTCCCCAGCTGCATTTGAGACTGTATGCACCGTTCTGCTAACTTTAAATTTTATTTTCTATTTTATAAAATAAAATAAAATTTTTTATTTTATTTAATTTACTAATTAAAATTAGTTCTGCTGGGGCGGAGTGATAGCCCAGTGGGTAGGGCGTTTGCCTTGCATGCTGCCGACCCATGCTGGCCCGGATTCAATCCCCGGCATCCCATATGGTCGCCCAAGCATCACCAGGAGTAATTCCTGAGTGCAGAGCCAGGAGAAACCCCTGAGCATTGCCGGGTGTGACCCAAAAAGCAAAAAAAAATTTTTAATTTAATTTACAAGCGGCCAGAGTGATAGTATAGTGGGTAGGGCACTAGTGTTGCACATAGCCGACCCAGATTTGATCCTCGGCATCCCATACAGTCACCCCAGCACTGCTAGGACTGTTCCCTGAGCACAGAGCCAGAAGTAACCCCTGAGCATCGCTGGGGAAGCCCCACTCCAAAAATAAAACCAAACAAACAAACAAATAAATGAATGAATGGTTTCCAGATCACACTGTGAATGAATTGAAATAACTTTCCATGAAACTAAGATGCTACAAGTAGTCATTCCCAGTGACCTAATAGCTAACATGCAGGTAATCACAAGATTATGAAAATTACAATATTAAATCTGGAAATGTTTTGGCGAATACTGAACCCAGGCCTTGCACAAACAGGGCCCTTAACCCCCAAAGGGTGCAGCACTGTGGAAGGCTGGGGTGCCTCAGCCCTCTGCCTCCTTACACCAGAGACAATATTCCGGGCATAGGCCTACAGGCAGGAGCCTGGGAGGACTGAACTGAAGCTCTTCCTGCTGTCACCCCAGGGGACTGACTGTTCCTGTCATCAGATACCCACTTCTAAGGGCTGCTTAATGCAAACTCGGGTATGGATTGTGTCCTCTTGCTCCTGCTGCATCTCCCACTGTCTGCCCACCACAGTTGCCCTCACTGACCTATAGTCTTCTTCCCATCCCTGTGCTCCAGAATTTCCATACTCTTTGCAGGTGACTTTCCTGAGTTACATCTTGTTGGAGGACAGATTTAGCTATTCTGGGAGCTTTGTTGTTTTGATCACACCCAGCTTAATCTTATTTAAGTCAAGGGTTCATTCTAATGAGACCTCTCTTCTATGTAAACACTGCTAGAGGGTGTGGCAGTTACAGAAGTCACCTTGATTGAATAATTTCTGACTTATACATCTACTAAGACTTCTATGTTTTCTAGATTGGGCACAGCTCCTCTTTATACCCACTGCACCCAACGTGGGACAGTTAGAATTTACCAGGAGACTACCACCCTGGCTACATTGAGACTATAGGAAGACTATAGGAAGGATCATACTAGTTTGCTCTAAGCAGGCAAGAGTGGCCCTTTCAGTACACGAGAACAAGATACTCAGAATCACCCTGGTGCAGATAATAATAAGAAGGACCTTGTGGGTACCATCTAGATTACATGAAGCTCATGAAGTTAAGATGTATTACTTTATATCAGCCCTCTCTCTCTCCAGTGTTTTACATAAGAGATAATCTCCTTAGTCCTTGGCATAATCTTTGTTTATACCTGCAATAAGGTGTGGCACTTACACTCTGTTTAGGGTTCTTTGTTGACATGACAACCTCCCGATTGGATTACTTTGGTGTATATAAGGGGCTGACTTGAGGCCCTTCACCTTTTGCCTTTTGGTTCCTCAGCCTTCAGCTTTTGGCTCCTGCGGCTTTTGGCTTTCGGCCTTTTGCTCCTTCTGGGTAGGACTCAGATCGGGTGAGATCCTCTCTCTCTTTGGTGGGAGACTTAGGCTCTTTTGTATGGTCTAAGTTCGGACCAGAGCTAAAGTTTGTTCATTATATTGGAGTGCTGTGGAAGTGCTGTTGTACTATTAAAAGCCTTTTTGGACCTGCATCGGACTCATGAGTTTCCATCTGTTCTCCCAGCGTCCTCAGAGGTAGAAGACAACCTCTGTCCTGACACTGTCGGGGGACCCTGGCGGCCGTTCCTCGACAACATCTAAACTATCAGATGTGACAGATGCCAGAGTGAGCTTGTAAAGAATCAAGACTTCCCTATGAATGACTGCATTCATTAATAGGATATAAATAGATACCAGTGTTTTACTAAATATGGGAAATGGTAATGGCAGATTAAAACTCACCACTGAATATACACAAAGAGACTTAAGTGATAAACTCTAAATATCTGCAGGGCTAGCCACAATGTGTAAAATAAGAGGGAGAGAGATGCAGAGACAGAGAGAGAGATAGAGAGAGAAAGAGAGGAAACTGGGGTACCTGCTATTAAGGCGGCCTGGGGGCGGGGGGGGAGGGGGTACATTGGTGGTGGAAATGGGGCACTGGTGGAGGGATGGGTGCTGGAATACTGTATTACCAAGAACCAATTATGAACACCTTTGTAATTGTATGTTTCACGGTGGTATAATAAAAAAATTAAAAAAAAAACTTCCCCATGTCTGACTCTGTGCTGGCTTATCTGCCAGAGTCCTTAGTGCTCACAGGTAGGGCTGTGAGTAAGCCCATCCCTGGCATCCAGGAGGGCTGTCTTAGAAAGGGACGTGCAGCCAGCACCTGCCTGGGCATCTTCAGTCCCCACCAGAGAAGGCTTCACCCACCTCTCTCTCTGTCCTGTCTATCTCTCTTTCTCTCTCCCCCTCTCCCCTTTCTTTCTCTCCCTCTCCTCTTTCCTTCTTTGTCTCCCTCTCTCTTTCCCTCTCTATCTCCCTCTCTCTCCCTATTCCTTTCTCTCTCTCTCTCAATCTTCCACTTTCTCTCCCTCTCTCTGTCCTCTCCCACTCTCTCCATCTCCCTCTTTCTCTCCCTCCTCTCGCCCTCCACCACCCACAGGGCTCTAGCTGGTGAGAGAGGCAGGCCCTCTTCGATTTTAGGAACAGTTTCTCAAAGTGTCTGGAGATGGGGCCACATTGTCCGCTTCTTCTTTCCCACAAGCTCACTTCTTCCCCTGCTGATCTACAGGCACCTCCAAGGCTGCTTATGCTGTGATCTGAAGTCAAGACCATGCAGCCATCTCCCAAAGCAGATCTGGCTCTGGCAGTCAAGTGGTCGAGTCCCAGGGGCCACACCACAGCTTCATAAGCTCAGGGACCAAGAAACTGTCAGGGCAGAAAAACATTATGTTCCCTGGAGCAGCTGCTCACACACATATGTCTGCAGGATGAATAGTCAGACAGATGGGACTATATTAAACTGCAGGATAGACAGAAAGACAGACAGACTAGACTTTATTAAACTGCAGGTTCCTGGAGCCCTGTCCTAGAGCCCCGTGGATCAGAGCAGGGACCTACCTTTTCATAAGTGCCTCAGGGTACATCCTAGTACAGCAGATGGCCAAGGGCCACACAAGGAGTAGATATTGTCCTCACTGGGTAGTGGTTTAATTGGACTCTAAGGTCATTGCTTAGCCTGAGGCTCCCAGTGCAGCAGACCCCTGAAGCTGTGGTTGACCAGAGTGAAAGTTCCCCCAGACCTACTGGATTTGTCTGTATTTTATTGTTTTTGTTTTTGTGTTATACCCAACAATAGCTCATGGGTTACTCCTGGCTCTGTACTCAGGAATTACTCCTGGCAGTGTTCAGGGGACCATATGGGATGTCAGGGATTGAAGCCAGGTTGGCTGTGTGAGGGCAAACACCCCTACCCTGCTGTACTATTGCTCTGGACCCCCTATTCTGCATTTTAATAGAATGTCCAGCTGATCCCATGCACCAAGAGGGTCCCAGACACACTGATCCAGCTGGGGTGGGAAACAAGCAAAAGGCAAGGAGTTCTATAAGATTCCCAGGGAAAAATGAGTCACCTTGGGAAAGCTGGGACTCTGGGGAAGTATAGCCTGTCTGCAGCCTTGAGAGAGCCTCTTGCCCTGAGCATTTGGCTTCTTGTTTAGTGCAGGTCATTCAGTGGGTAGCGGCCATTCTCTTGCTGGCCCTTTCCCCTCGCCTCAGCACTCCCTTGTGACTTGTATTGAAGTCCTCTGGCAGCTGGATATAGTCTTTGGAACTTCACTCTGGGTCAAGCAGCTTATAAACATTTATTTCCAAATAAATACCTGCTCTCTCTCTCTCTCTCTCTCTCTCTCTCTCTCTCTGTACAAGAGAAGCCTTAATAAATAATCCTCTTCCCCCTCCACAATGGAACAGCCAGCTCTAGTTTGGGCCAGGATTGAATAAACTGAATAAAGCCTAATTTATCAGGTTAAAATGATGAGTCTTATTCAAGTCTAATTCCTCTCCACATTGCTGTCAAATCTTCAATATTGAATTTTCCGACATGGATTGAGACAAGCTATAGTGGGACCCCAGCTGGTCTGTGCCCAAATGGATCTCTGGCTCCTGGGGCTTCCTGGTCTATTGTTGACCTGGGACCCTCAGCAGTAAAATGCACTAGCTTCTGGTCTCTATGAGGGAAACGTTTGGGATACCCTTTAATGTCTGTAATCTGTTCCCTAAGAAAGAGTGCTAACAGCATGGGTCCTGGGGAGGGACCCCCCCACCCAGCCCCTCTGTCCCTTCAGCATACTTTCAACTATGCTCAGCCTGAAGTCAGGGAAGGGAAGGATGTGGGAGAAGGGCTCAGGGCACCAGAATACTGGGTCTTTGTTTGTTCTTCTATAAAATAATGTGGCATCCGCTTTCTCTCCTGGAGAACTCTCGAGCAATTTCTTTTGCAAACACATTCAAGAAAAATAGCTTGATAGAGAAGCAGTTGGGCTTTCCATTTAGGGTGGCTTGCAAGGAAACAGGCCACCCACACTCTGTAAAGAAGGTGAAAAAATAATCCTGTTTTCTTTTTATCACATAAAGACACTGCCCCCTCAGAGACAGTGACGTCACCACTTCCGGGAAGCATCTGTCCTTTTCAGGCTGGAATCTTGAATCCCTTCAGTTTGATTCTCTGTGAAATTTGTGAGACTCTCAAGAGACACCCACAGAGCAGCAAGGGTGTGAAGGGAGGAGGCCTTTCATCACTTAACTCCTGCACTGCTTCACCATGAGTCAGGGCCGGCACAAATCATTCCCAAAATCTGCAGAACTTCTCCACCAGAGACCCACATGATCCCTGCTGAGATGAGCTTCTGTCTATCGGAACCTCACTCTGCGGGTCAAGCAGCTTAGAGCATATATTTCCAAATAAATACCTGTGTTCCATCTAAGAGAACTCTGTGTGTGTCCGTTTGTGTGTGTGTGTGTGTGTGTGTGTGTGTGTGTGTGTGTGTGTTCTGCCCTTGGGTCCCCAGAACCTCAGATCCAGGAGACATCTGTGACCAGCTTTCAGGAAAGTGGGTGGGGGTGGAGGTGGTATGCGTAATTATGTTTCTGTTAGACTAAAATGCTCTTGTGGTCTCTTTTCGTTTATGGCATTTTCTGCTACCCACCTGCAGCTCTCCTGCGCTTGCAGGCTCTCTCATGTGCATGCAGCAATCCTGAGCTCACAGTCTCTGTCCTGTTCATGCCACTCTCCTGTGCTTACAGGCTCAGTCATGTGCATGCAGGAATCCTGAGCTCACAGGCTTTCTCC
>JAJIBD010032742.1:0-116741 GCA_021461705.1 Cryptotis parvus | reverse complement strand
GGATACCAGCAAAAAGGGCCAATAGCCAAGGTATATAAAGCACTCACAAAGCTCCGTAACAACAAACTAATAATCCCATGAAAAAGCGGGAAGAGGACATGAACAAACATTTCCACAAAGAGCACACATGGACAGCAGTAGGCATATGAGAAAGTGTTCATCATCACTTATTAGGGAAATGCAAATCAAAACAATAATATGATATGATCTCATACCAGTAAGAATGGCATATATCAAAAAAATGGAAACAACCAGTGTTGGCGGGAATGTAGTTAAAAAAAAGGAGCCCCCATTCACAGATGGTGGGAATATTGTTTGGTTCAGCCTCTATGGAAAGCAGCATAGAGATAACCTCCAAAACCTAAAATTACAGTGTCAGAAAGATCGAACAGGGACTAAAACAATTGCTTTGCACGTAGCTAGCCTTGATTCAATTCCCAGCACCACATACTGTCTGTTGGGTATGGCCAGGGGTGATTCCTGAGCATAGGAGTCAGTCAGGAGTAAGTCCTGAGCACTACAGGGTGTGGACCTAACCCTCTAAATAAATCTAAATGGAAAATGAAGTACAAAAAGTTACCTTGAGTTCCAGGGGGAACAGAGTAACAGGCTGGGGTAGATGCCGTATACAGAAACTGAGTTTTGGCCCCTGATACCACATGGTCCGGCTGAGCACTGCCAGGAGTGACCAATCTTCCCCCACCAACTCTCCCTCCCCAAAAAAAAAGAGTAGCTTTGAGAAGAAAGTAAGAAAGATGGTTTCTCTGAAAATACCAACAAAATGGTCTTCTGGGTAAATTTGTACAAAGATATTTTAGAAAAAGCAAACAAATGTGTAACACTAAGAAATAGGTGGATATGACCACTGTCACAGAGAAAATATTTTCAAGTTTTTAAACGCTACAGGTACAACCTGACCCACATCTGAAAAAACAATTTGGATGAACTCACTGCTTTTTCTAGAAAAATGATCCAAAGATGACAAGAAGAATCAGAAGTCCGAATAATAACAAAACGAAACAGAAGAATTACCAGTGCCCAGCAGTTTTATAAGAAGAATTCAGCTCACCACAGCTATTCAGGAGTGGGCTGCTGCCCTGTCAGCCTAGTGCAGTGGCCCCGGAGTGCCTGTCCAGCTTGGGGCAAGGGCTGGGCTGCGTGGGGCTCTCGAGGAGTAGAGGCTTTCTCTGTCCCCACCGCATGCCCTTTTGAAGCAGCGTTTGCTGCAGACAGCCCCTGCCTGCAGGGCACGCTGCATGTACAGCGCAAGCAGGCACGTGGATGAGCAAGGGAGAAGAATAAAGGGGGCTTCTGGGGTCCAGATGGTCCATGATGCCAGTCAGCCCCACAATTTCCCTCCTCCGGCAGGAGCTGAGGAATTACTATGAATCACCCATAGGAATATTTTTGCCTAGATGTACACACTTCCTCAGCATATGAAGCCTTGCAGGCAAAAGGTGATGAAGGCAGGGAGAGGAGGAACAAGAAAAAGAAATGAGTTCTCTATTTAATCCCCGCCAGGATCCTGTGAGGTCAACACTGAGACAGAGAAGCTGCCTTTGCTGCCTTCATTGGGGGAGGGGTGAGGAGGGAGAGAGACGTGAGCCATATGGGGCAGTGCAGGGGACTTACTCCTGGCTGTGGTCTCAGGTCAGGTACCTATAAGTCAAGAGTCTTATCTGCTATACTATCTCCCCACCTGGCTTTGCTTCTTTCAGCCCGGCCCCTCCCTCACCATCCTCAGGACCTGTATGTATCTCCTCCTCCTGTCCGAAAAGCCTGTCTCAAGTCTACTTTGCTTCCCAAGTCCAGCTCAAGGTTATATTTGGATAGAAGAACCAATTAGAGGTTTCTTTGTTTTCTTTAAAGGTTTTCGGGTATGTCTCTCATTTCAAACAAGACCTACCACCTCCTAATGAGCGTTAAGAATAAACAAGTGTTGGGGCCGGAGCGATAGCCCAGCGGGTAGGGTGTTTGCCTTGCACGCGCCGGCCTGTGCTGGCCTGGGTTCAATCCCCAGCATCCCATATGGTCCCCGGGCGCTCAGGAGTAATTCCTGAGTGCAGAGCCAGGAGTAGCCCCTGAGCATTGCCGGGTGAGACCCAAAAAGGAAAAAAAAAAAGAATAAACAAGTGTTGGGGCCAGAGCGACAGCCCAGCGGGTAGGGCGTATTTGCCTTCTGCACGCGCCGGCCCATGCCGGCCCGGGTTCGATCCCCGGCATCCCATATGGTCCCCCGAGCACCACCAGGAGTGATTCCTGAGTGCAGAGCCAGGAGTAACCCCTGAGCATCGCCGGGTGTGACCCAAAAAAGCAAAAAAAAAAAGAATAAACAAGTGTTGTCTCTGGCTCCTGTCTATTGACCGGTTCACAGGTTGGTTGGAGACACGGGGGAATCTTGCATTTTCATGGCTTCCAACAGCATGGCTTCCAACAACATAGCAGGGACTCGTGACCACTAGTCCCTGCAATGGGCCTTAGTTTCTTTTCCTCCACAAGTTCGCTTTACCTTCTGGGAAAAGCAACCTCTCATTGTTCCTTTGCTGGGTGACCCCTCCCGCTCCATGTGGCCTCATAGTGCTGTCACAAGACCATGGGCTGTGGCCGCTTCAAAGCGCTCTCCATCTTCCTGGCCACAGTGACTGACCCTGGGTGGGCTCGTGCCTCCAGCACAGAAGCTATCACGGAATTTACAGAGAAGACCCGGAGAGTTCTCTGGTCCTCTAAGATCACGTGAGACGGAGAAGAAGCTCTTCATGGCCTTTTTATCATCCACCACCCACATGGAGAAAGTCCATTCATAGAAGGAAAAAGTGTGACAGGGTTCGGATGAGAAAGAAGCATGAACTGAGAGAGAGTCGTCATGTGATCGAGAACTGGAGAACAATCCCTCTTCTTTTGTATTTTTTAAGGCCATGCCCAGTGGTACTCACAAGCTACTACTGGTATCTGTTGCTCAGATGTAACTGCAGTCTTTTTAATCCGGCCCAGGTATGCTGATCCAGAGACAGACATGGGGCAGAGCTCCTACTGGCTCTCCCTGTGCCCAGCCGCTCATGAGGTGCCCAGGAGGGATGGCAGGTTCTAGCCCTGGCCCGCCACCCCAGCAGAGCTTCACAACAAGCCAGACGACCCCCCCCTCCATGAGGACCTCCATTTTCCACCATCCATTTTCCACTTCCCCCTCATCAGAACTCCACCCAGCAGACCAGCTTATCACAGCCCAGCTTGCGCAGCTGCAAGCAGCCGTGCAGTTCATCAATAAATGCTGGATTTTGAGATGACTACGAGTATGCTACCTGCACGACAGAGCCTGGCAAGCTACCCGTGTCGTATTTGATATGCCAGATACCAGTAACAATTATAGACCTCATTCCCATGACCTGATGGAATGGTTTGAGGTGCTTTATATTCCTGGAGCAAGGAGATGCCCTTTGGCTCTACTTGCATGAGATAGGTCATATGGAGATGTTACTGGTGCCTGCTCGAGCAAATCGATGAACGGGAAGACAGTGACACAGTGATACAGTGATGTAACTCCCAGGGGTGCCAGGAGACTAGGCAGTGCCAGTGGTACTGAACCCTGATATCTCGCATGCAAAGTGGGTGGGAGTGCTTCTCCCTTTGCACCATCTCCTGACCCCTCATCCCTATTTATTTTAGTCTTATGAATTGATATATAACCAGCCCTCTTTTGTTTAAAGTAGTTTGGGTTGGATTTATGCAACTTATGATTAAGAGTAAACACCCTCTCAAACATGCGTGAGTGTGTATGTAAGTTTTGTTTTGGATTTTGGGCCACACCAGGAATCAAACTTCTATTTTTTATCAAGAATTCTCTTCTCACCACTATTCAGAGAACTTTAGTAGTTCTGGCCTTCAGCAGGTAGGGCATTTGCCTTGCATGTAGCTGACCTAGGACAGATCAAGTGACCCTGCCAAATAAAATAAACAAAAGTGAGGTCAGGGATATAACTCTGGTAGAGCACGAACCTTGCTTGTGTAAAATCCTGGATTGGATTCCCAGCACATGGTCCCCCAGCCACCTTGAAGACTGACCCCTGGGCATAGCTGGTGTAACCCCACCCCCACCCCAGAAAAGTTAAACCAACAAAATACCTTGTAAAACAAACCAAGCGGATAGGACGACTGGTGCTGGAATACTAATTACCTGAAACAACTGTATTGTGAACAACTTTGCACATCATGGCATTTAAATAAAGTTTAATATTTTTTAAGTGGGCAAGGAGGACTGAGAAGAGAGAGCAGGGTCAGAGACATGTTCATGTGGTGTTATAGGTGTCACCCCTCGGTTCATCCCTCGCACCATCAAAAATGGGAAAAAGAAGAAACAGGAGTGGGAGGAAGAGGAGAAGCAGCAGCAAGAAAGGGTGTGGGGAGGGAGGGCCCGGAGGGGCAGAGGAGGGAGAGTTAGGACGTTCTGGAGCACCAGCAGCAGGAATGGACGCTCTGTCCAGAAGGGGAGGAATGAGCAACCGAGTAAACTACGCTGAGAACTCAAGCCTGAGCAGCAGCCACCATTCGCTGCGGACCTGACAGAGGCTGCTTCGAGGAGCCTGATGCAAGAGTGTTGAGCCAGAGTGCGGTCAGATGGGAGAAACTGGGAGCACACACAGGGCGTGCAATATGCCAGGGTGGAGGGAGCTGCTGAGAGCAGAAGCAGGCGTTTTGCTGGTGGTGGGGATTTTCATTTTGTTTTTAATGTGGTGCTAGAGAACCAAACCCTCACATGTGCAAGGCAAAACAGGAGCATTTTTATGGAGGAGACCTGAGCATACTCAAATACTTCTCGCGATAACCTCATTCTATCCTATACTGAGGCCCAGATCTCTGAAATTTATGGCTACTCTTTATTGGTGCTTTTGGGGTGGGCACTTCCAGTGGTGCTGGAGGGGTGGGCATGAGGTACCAGGGATCATACCTAAAGTCCTGGACATCGAAGGCACAGATCCCCTGTACCCCAGCCTTGACCCTGCATTTTTATTGTTGTGTTAAGTGCTTTTTAGAAGCAGTAAGTAGGGCGGGAAGGATGGGAAGGATATTTCAGGGTAGGTGACTAGGAGCTTAATTTGGCTCTAATGAACTCAGAAAAAGTCACAACATTCTCGGTTTCCCATCTTGCCCACCATCCTCATTGGGCATAACTGGTCCCAAGTTCTCAAAGATGTGTAAGGGGGCTAGAGAGATACTACACTGGGTATCACTGTATCACTGTCTTCCCGTTCATCATCAACTTGCTCGAGCGGGCACCAGTAACATCTTCATATGTTCTGTCTCATGCTCGTAGAGCCCAAGGGCATATGCTTGCTCCAGGAACAAAAAGAACGTCAAACCATTCCATCAGGTCATGGGAATGAGGTCTATAATTGTTACTGGTATTTGGCATATCAAATACGACACGGGAGGCTTGCCAGGCTCTGCCTAGTACCTCATGAGCCTTACACTGGGTAAGGTGCTTGTTTTGCACACAGCTGATCCAGGTTGATCCCTGGTGCCAGGAGTAAGCCCTGATCACTCCTGGGTGTGGCTAAAACCTCTCCTCCCCCAAATGGGTAAGGACTCTTCAGTTCTTATCAATACTCAAGACATCTTTTGAATTATTAAAATCCGCTCAGAGCTCAGACATCACTCATTTTTTTAAATCAATGTTATCATCTGAATACTTGACTTCCTAGACCTATTACTCGCCTTCTATCAGAGCCCTTCAGACCATGTGTCACTGGAGTCTGTGTCATGAATCGTGAAAATATAGATCCAGTCACGTTACTCTCCTTAAAAGAAATGCCCCAAGGGCAGCCCACCTCCCGAGAGGTCCAGCCCCACTGGCAAGGTTCTGATCACCCGGCGTTAGCAGCCCTGCCTTTAACCTCTGCTTCCCACATGCATCCTTCTTGAGCCCTGATGGACAACGCTCCATTGGAGCGTGCCATGTGCTGTCACAGCCACAAGTCTTAGCTTATGCTGGTCCCTCTTCCCAGGAAACCTTTCTCCAGTCAGTGAAATCTTGTTTTTTCTTTTTATCTTTATGGGTCAAATCCATAAAGGGGTGTGACTCCTGGCTCTGCACTCAGGAATTACTCCTGGCAATGCTTGGGGACAATATGGGGCGCTGCCGGGTCAGCCTTGTGCAAGGCAAATGCTCTACCTCCTATACTATCCCTCTGGCCCCATCCAGTCGGTGTACTCTGCAGGCCCAGCTGTGTGTTCCCCTCTCCGAGAGAGCCCTCCCTGGCCCTCTCCTCCAGTTCAAATCACCATGTTATTTCTTCCCACACAGCTCAAGAGGGCTGGTTACAGGCTGGAAGATCAGAGCTCTGTTTTACACATCTGACTCTGCCTCACACATGCACTGGTGGGCGGGAACCATGCAACAGTTCATCCCTCACACTTTGCACACACGGGAATATAGGTATGTTCTTAGGGGAATATATGGATTTCTATGTAATGGGATTCTGATCAGTTTCATGTAACCAAAGTGATTTCTACCTTTCATCGTCATGGAAATGGTGAATATATTCGCATTCAATCAAACCCAACAGTCACCTCAAATAACAAGTGTGTTTCTGGTTCTGGGATGTAAGGACTAGTAGTGTCCTGATACTACTGCACGAGCTGAGCTCCAAGGATATGTATTCACCCGACAAAATAATGTCAAACACAAGCCCATGGAATGCAAAAGTTGATATGACAGTATAGCATGGAGGGCGTTTGCCAAGCCGGGTTCAATCACGGTATCCCAGGTGGTCCCTGGAGCACCATCAGGAGTAATTCCTGAGTGCAGAGCCAGGACTAAACCCTGAGCATTGTTAGGTGTGACCAAAAAAGCAAAATAAACAAACAAAAGCAGATATGACAGCAACCTCTCAAAGTGCTGGAGTCTAATCACAAAATAGCAAAGAGCTCCTCCTAACTTTTCTGGTCGGAAACCATGTTTCTCTCTTAGTCCTCACAGCATTATTGCCAAGTAGATGCTCTCACCTCACTGCTGTGATAAGAAAACTGAGGTTCAGGGTGGACAAATTATTTCTCCACCCACCAGTCACGTGACTGTAGCAGTCTATTGCTGTGGTGGTCCCCATGCCCCAGGCTTCCCGCCCATGTGTGGTCTCTTCCATGATGAGGAAGAGCTTAGCTACGTGGCTTATTTTGGCCAAAGGGATATTAACAAGCCTGACACAGGCAGAGGTTTTACCGCCAGTTGTATCCCAAGGTTTATCCCCTGGAATACAACCTGTTGGGATCCAGCCATCATGTAAAAAACTTGGGATAAATACATGAAAGATCAGGGGCCTTGTGAGGAGAGAAAATTAAAGGATAAAAAAGCTGTCTTGCTGTTCTTTTCTACCTCTCAACTGAATGAGGCAATGTGAGAGGTGCCCCCAAGGGTGTGCATCCACAATGATGGGCAAACCACTCACCAGGAGGACAAAAAACAAGTCAATACTGTTTCAAGGGCTGGGATGTGGCTCAGTGCTATAGCATTTGCCTTGTACATGTGAGGCCCTGGACTTGATCTCTGGTACCCTCGCTCCAAAACACACACACACACACACACACACACACACACACACACACACATACTGTCAGACCTGACCATCTTGGCTTTCCGCAGATATTTTGTTTGTTTGTTTGTTTGTGGGACACACCTGGTGATGCTTAAGGTTTATTCCTGGCTCTGTGCTCAAGTGCTGGGATCAAACTAGAGCCCACTGAACGCAAGGCAAGCACCTTAACCCCAGTACTATCTCTCCAGTCCAGTAAATACTTGTTGAATGAATAAACAAACCGTGTGGTGAGAACAGAAAGGTAGGAAAATCTAGAACATTCAAAGGGAGAACGGGCCATTACTTTTTCAAGACTCTCTCCTTTTCCCTGTTACACATATTCCAAAGACAAAACCAATCTAGGCATCCCTAAGCCTAGAATGTGTGTGGAGATCATTAATCTCCCCTTCTCCCTGTCTTTCTCTCTCCTCCTTCCCCCACCCCTGTATCAGGGCAAAACTGAGAAGTTAGTTTCTGATGATCATTTAGCAGGTTCCAACTCCCCACCAGGCCCCTGCTGGGTCTTCTTCCCACTTGGTATTCTGGGCCCAATAGTTCTTTCTTCCCTCTTCTTGATAAAATCCACATACAGGAGGAGTCATGAAGGAAGAAATTACAGAATGGACAAGGAAGATTAGGCTAAAGGTTGATGGATTTACAGGCCAAGAAAGGATGCTCTAGGCTCAACCAGTGCTTCAAGAGACCTGTACCAGGAGGTGTGTGTGTGTGTGTGTGTCTGTGTGTGTGTCTGTGTGTGTGTGTGTGTGTGTGTGTAGGGCGGAGGGTGGATTTTAAGGCTGGGCAGGCAGCAGAAGGTGGCCTGGTAATGTTTTTAAATGCCTCCAGCCCTCCAGATTCTTCTGGATCCCCAAGAAGGCGAGAGTACTGGCAGGCTTGAGTTCCCACAAAATGTGTGGCTCAGGGAGTGAAGACGCACAGGGTCCATGGACACGTCCTCTGCTCCTCCCGGCGCCAGACGTTGCCTTTTCATGTTAAACTCCCCCCACACTGCCAGCAACACGCCCATCCCCTCCCAAGGTCACAGGCCTGGCTCCAACACCGGCCCCACAACCCCAGAAAGCCAGCTGAGCCCCTCACTGCAGTCTCAACCCTAGGGGAGAGCAGGCCTCACGCCTACTCGCAGACAGTGTGGGCAGTGCCCACAGGCGGCGGGTCACCCGCACACATGCAAAGCAATGCAGTTGGGCGCGCACCGCCACCTAGCCTAGCCGTGGGCAGTCACCCGCGGAGGCGCGGAGCCAGAAACATGCGTGCACACACATGCACACCCCTACCCGTGCAGGCTGGCACACGTGCACATCGGCAAGCACACACCCAAACCCTCCCATCCCTAGACACCCGCACAGGTGCCCCGGCAGGCCCCAACCCCGCCCCCTCCCCACCTCCGTTCAGAAGCAGGTGGAGAGGGTAGGACAGGAGGGCGCCCTCCCTCCCTCTGGCCTCGGCTCTCCCAGGTCCAGAATCCCGGCGGGATCATGAGCCTGCCCTGCCCACTCCCACCACCCCCCAATCTGGCTAGGGAACGACAAGCTGGGGGGAGGGGGTGGAAGATGGGGGGGATGGGGAAGCCAGGCTTAAACCGTTCTGATTTCCTTACATTAACCCCTTGCTCACCACCAGCGTGGCTCGCCCAGAATCTCTCCCAGTCCGGCGGCCTCGCGGGCCTCCGGGAGGCTGTGGGGAGGACGGAAGAGGAGGCGACGGGGGTCCCTCCCTGCCACCTCCCTCCTGGAGCAGTCCCGCGGCGCGCTCGCGACTCAGCCTTACCTCGTCCACCCCGCGGCTCGGTGGGGCCCGGGGCCCGCGGCTGGCGGGGTGCAGAGGCAGCAGCCCCTCGCACGCGCGGGGTCCAGATGCAGGGGCGCCTCGGGGCCTCGGCTCGCGCTCCCCTTCCGCAGCCTCGGGTGGCCGCCGCGCCTCGCGCCCCCGCCTCCCTCTCGGGGCGCGGGCGGCCGCCTCGCAGCCGGGCGCCGCGAGGTGGGGGAGGATGGGGCGACGGCGGCGGGAGGAGGGGGCGCGCGGCCCGCGGAACGGCGGCGGAGGCGGAGGGGGCTGCGAGGGGTGGGGCGGCGCCGGCCCCTCCTCCGGGGCGGGCTCTGCTGCTGTGGGGAGCTGCAGATGCGGCCAGAAGCGGCTGCGCCGGGACCCCACGTTTTCCGCGGAAGGTGGCTTCGGTGGGGAGGGGTCCACGCCGCCACCCAGGGGGATGTAGGGACCGCTCGGGCTGCGCGACCCCCTGGTCCCCCGTCTTCCGCGCCGGGCTTCCGCACCGCGTCTCGCGCTCGGGGCACCTCCCGTTGTGGCCTCTGCTGATCACCTGGGATCCGAGCCTTCTGCCCCTAACCCCGTGTCCCCGGCTTGGGCCTGGCGCTACCTGGGGCAAATCGTGGGATAGGCGGGCCGGGAGTCCCGAGGAGGCCGCGGCTGCACAGCTCTGGGGGTGGGAGAATACCGGTGGGGAGGGGGGCGGGAGGCGCCTGGGTCCTTAAGCACCCTCGTGGGTGGCGCCTGGATGGTGCACGTGCAGACTTGGGGTCAGATGTTTGGTTTCTGGAGAAATCGCATGACGGCACCTCGAGGGATCCGGGGAGCTGGGAATGGTTTCCGGCCAGGCTTTCTCGTCCCAGAACCTCTCTTGACTTCAGGGTGTCACCTAGGAGTTCCTCCCTGTCACAAATCCCATCCGAGATCCAGGAGAGAACGTGGGCAGTGAACTCCACCTCCCGGACTCCGTCCTCGCCCTCTGCACACCCACATGTCATACTTGTTTAGGGGAGAAGCCTAGTTCACCTCACTGGAGTCAAGCAAGCTCTTGGCTAAGTTCCTGCCCAGCTGTTGAGGTAGAAACGCTCTTGGTGCAGCAAGGCTTGGAGGAAAAAAAAATCCTCAAGGCGCGCAGGAGGTCTGTCCAGCCCAGGTCTGAGCTGGGCGTGGGATGAGGTTGTTGGTGATGACATTTCCGGTGTTGAGAGTAGCATGAGCAGGGCTTGGTCCCCAAGACCAACATGAGGTGCGTCTGGATGCAGCCCCAGGGTTATCCAATAAATCAGACAGAGACTCTCCTCAGCCCTATTCTACTCCTGCTGAAATACCTGAGAAGCAAAGTATGAGTTAGGAAAATCCGTGGACTTTTCGGGTGGCAGAGGCAGGTTTAATGAGGACAGGCTGTGACATGTCCAATCAGCTCAATGTTCCTCTGACCTGCACCTGCTCTTCCTTCACCTGCCTCCCGGGTTCTTGCCTTCTCTAGAAAATCTTTTTCATTTCTTTTTTTTTTGTGGGGGAGGGTCACCTCTGGGGATGTTCAGAATTCCTCCTGGCTCTGCACCCAGGGAATTACTCCTGGCGGTGCTCAGGAGTCCATATGGGATGCTGGGGATTGAACCCGGTCAGGCAAAAGCCCTACCCATTGTTCCACTGCTCCAGCCCCTGTTTTTTTTTTTTTTTTTTTTTTTTTTTTTGTGGTGGGCCACGTATCTCCTGCTCTGGTGTTACTCCAGGTGACGGTCAGAGATTATGTACTAGGGCTCCAGAAGGCAGAGCAAGAACTTCGACCCTTTGAGCTATCTCCCTGGTCCAAATTGTTTTGCTTTGTTTTTCGGCGATGCCTGGGGCCTCCCAGGTGACTTCAGGTGACACTCTGCCTGACTGCACAGGCCTGGCAGTTCCGGACTCAGCACAATACAGTTCTAGGGGCCACTAAGGCTGCCCCCATTCAGCACCAAGGGCAGAGAGAGATTGAAGGTGGAATCTCATACATGCAGGCAGGAGGGTCTAACTCCTTGAGCTATCTACCTGACGCCACAAAATATTAGACTGAGTGAATGACAAATCACTTCCTAAGACCTAAATGTAACTGTTTTTTTTTTTTGGTAACTCTTCTTATTAACCAGGTGTCAACCATATGACAATTAAGACATTTAAAACTTTTCTAAAAATCCTTTCTTTTTCCTCTGTCACTGCTGTGATGTCTGGTGGTGCTAGGGAATGACAAATGGCAGAACTGCGGGGTTGGAACTTGAAGATGTGACAGTGCCAGGGACCCGAGCTGAGGCCTTGTGACTGCAAAGCAGACCCTCTGCCATGAACAACAGCCTCAGGCCCCATACTCCCCATTTTAATGCGTATCAAGGATGTGTAACTATTAAATTTATACTGGAAAATCTAAACTTCCAACTTAACCAATGAATGACACAGCCAGGATTTGAACTTAAGTAACCAAACCCTACAGACCAAACAGGTATCCTTTCACTGTGGTAAGCACACTGAGCCTTCTCTTGCCAAAATGCAGCTTCTGAATCCACCTGCTTCTGCTGACAGCTAGAAATACCCATATCTTATCTTGATTCTACCTACATTTGTAATGTTGTAGCTTCCTGTGAATATTTGAAAGTAAACTAGGGGCCGGAGAGATGGTACAGTGGGTAGGGTGTTCGCCTTGCACACAGCCGACCCAGGTTCAATCTCTGGCATCCCATATGTTCCCCAACACCACCAAGAGTAATTCTTGAATGAAGAGCCAGGAGTAACCCCTGAGCATTGCCTTGTGTGACCCAAAAAAAAAAAAAAAAAGAAAAAAAGAAAAGAAAGTAAACTGGGACATGCATATGGAAGTATATGCTTGCTTTTGCACATGTGTGTGTGCATGCACATACGGGCAAGTATGTATATATATATATGTATGTATAGGCATGTGTGAGCACACATGCAATGAATATGTACATGCATATAGAAGTACATGTGTAACAAATAGCTGAGTGCATGTTGGGTGTGTCTGTATTTCTGTGCTTCTATTCACATATACGTGTGTGTATGCACATTTCTCAGATAACAGTTCCTACTTGGTTGTTATGGGAACCACCATTCTAAAATTGTTAAACCGAACCCCACTCCATGTGGGCCAGAGAAACCAAAGGAGCCGAGAGCTGAGTGACAGGCACAGTTGGGAGCCATAATTAAGGCAGAGAGGTGCAGGCTTAGCAGGGATTGGGCAGGCACAGACAAGCCAGAAGAGGGGCTCCACTCATGGGAACCCATACTTGGATCAAGGCTTCAGTCCTGCTGCTTCCCATCTCTCTCCTTGTCCTTCCTTCTCCCACTTCTCCTTTTCCCTAGCTTCAGGTTCTCCAGCCACTTTCCTTCCTCTTTTCCCCTTCTCTTTTCCTTTCTCCATGGAAGCTTTTAGACCTGTATTTTCCAACCAGTTAACACAGTAATTAAGCACTAAATGTGTTGGGCGGTTGGCATGGTGATACAGTGGCCACATATGTGAATCAGACAAGGTCTGTGCCCTTGAAAGAACTCAAAGTGGGAGGTTTGAATAATACAAGGGAGGGAGCAGAGAAAAGTGAGAGATGACAGAGGACAGAAGATTAACTAACTGGGATTTGATGTGGAAGGTTTTCACGGTGTGTTTTGTGTAGGAAGGTAGATGCTGTAGTTAGTTTGGGATAAAACACCATACATGGGGCTGGAGCAATAGTAGATGAGGTAGGGATCTTGCCTTGCATGTAGTGGAGCAAATTTGATCCCCAGCATCCCATATGTGGGTGAGAGAGAGAGAAAGAGAGAGAGAGAGGGCTAATTCCTGAGTGCAGTCAGGTGTTACCCCTGAGCATCCTCGGGTGTGACCCAAGAAGCAAAGCACACACACACACGTGCACACACACACACACACACAAACACCAAAAGCCCCAACATAGACGTTTCAGGGAAATTACATCAGTAGTTCTGTGGAGTGTGGAACAGAGAGAGGATGAAGCAGAGGAACCACAGGAAGTGGATTGGTACAGTGCAGACTTGTCTCAACAAGGCACAGGGTTAGGATGAAGAGGGAAGAACTAGCAGGAATTCCAGGTTGCTTTGCAAACTCTTTGGCCATATCCCATTCCACCAAGGTAAACACCTCTTCCCCTTCTCTTCAGCATGAAGACTGGGTCTTCAGTGAGCATGTGGTACTGACCTGTGTGTTGAAGTACCCTGAAAAGGAAACATGTTGGGAACTGGCCCTGCAGATGACAGATCCTCAATGCAACTAGGAGCCCAAGTTCAAGGCCCACTTTAGTGTTTCATCATCAGTATGCCCTTAAAAAGAGAAACTCAGAACCAAGGAAGATAGGTGAAGGGGACCTTTACCTGCATAATTCCTGGTTTCATCCCCAGCACCACATGGACCACCAAGCTCCTCTGGGGGAGAGAGAGAGAGAGAGAGAGAGAGAGAGAGAGAGAGAGAGAGAGAGAGAGAGAGAGAGAGAGAGAGAGAGAGGAGGAGAGAGAGAGAGAGAGAGAGAGAGAAGAGAGAGATCTTACTCTGTCTCAGTTACCTCCCTCTACACACTGAGAAATCAGAAAGAATGTTTCTAAGGTCCTTTGAACCGAATGTTATTATGTGAATCAATGTGACTGTTAAAGCCAAAGCTTTAATAGAGAAGATGACATGGCCCAAGGTGCTGGCAGAAAGGAGAACTGGGAAAAAGGTTTGGTTTTTTTTTTTTTTTTTTTTTTGCATTTTTGGTCCACACCCGGCGATGCTGAGGGGTTTCTCCTGGCTCTGCACTCAAGAATTACTCCTGGCGGTGCTCGGGGGACCATATGGGATGCCGGGGATCCAACCCGGGCCAGCATGGGCCAGCCGCGTGCAAGGCAAACACCCTATCCCTTGGGCTATCGCTCCGGCCCCGATTGTTTTTTTTTTTTTTGAGGGGTAGCAACCCAGTGATGCTCAGGGGTGACTCCTGCCTATATACTCAGGAATCACTGCTGGTGGTGCTCGGGGATCATATGGGATGCCAGGAATCAAACCTAGGCTGGCTGTGTGCAACCTGCTGTACACTCTCTTCAGCTCCTGTGGGAAAAGTTTAGAGGAATTAGCATCTTTTGGCTTCAGTTTTAAGCAATAGGTAGAATTAGGTAACCCATAGACTTTCCTACTATAAATATGTGGACAGGTTCACGAAAGATAACAGAAATCTCAAATGATTAACTGAGCATGCAAGAAAGGGAAAAATATCTGCATGGATCCAACAAGAGAACTGAAGCCAAGAAACAGTAACATGAGATTTTCTATGTGTAACCCCAGGAGGTTTGAAGAAGGAGAACATAATGCTTGATATGAGCCCTTTTTGGAGTACAGGGGAGTTGTTTCTGAAAAGGCATAATTACAATTCGTTTGAACTTATTATTCTGGCATACCAGAATCCCTAATCAAGAAGTTAATACAGCAACTGGTCTGCATCAATTGATATTCCTTCTTTTGTTTGGTTTTAGGCTACACCTGGTGGTGCTCAGGGCTTACTCCTGGCTGTGTGTTCAGGGATCAGTCCTGGCAGGCTTGGAGTTGGAGGATGATATGGGATGCTGGCAATCAAACCTGGGCCCACCATGTGCAAAGCACCTGCTGTATTAACTCTCTGGCCCCAATATTCCTAAAATGGCTGGCAGGAGCAAATTCAGACTTGCTCAGAATAATCACCCTTATCTCAAGCCACAGAGTATTGCTACCAAGACAAATCCCTATGAAAGTTGTATACCTAAAAGGACACAGTGTGCCATGAATTAAGAGTAGAAAGACCCTGAATAACTTTAGTAAGATATAGCACATCTAGCCAAGAAGACAACTCAAGGACTGATCACACACTTTGCATAGAGGAATTCAATCTGCAGGGTCTCCCAACCACTAACATAAGAAAACTTCAAGCACAAAGTCAGGAGCAACCTCTTCACATTACCAGTGTGGCCTCAAACCTAAAAATTAACAAAGCTCGTTTATTTGCCTTTACAAAAACAAAACAAACTTTACAACACACACAAACAGTATAGATCTGAAGAGAGAGAATAGGAGTAAGACACTTGCTTATGGCTTCTGCAATTGGAAGGATTTGGTTTAAATCTCAGGTACCACATATAGTTCCACGGAACTTCTAGGGATCACTCCTGAGCACAGAGTCAGGAACAGACCCTAAACTCCATCTGGTGCTTCCCAACCTTCCCTCGTACCCCAAACACAGTCCACCTGAGAGCCTGATGTGGTCTAGGCAGGGGTCAAAAGTGAATTCCATATAACTGTAGTTCGTTTGTATCTAGGGACCCAAACAAATGATGGCTACCACTAACATAAATTTGGTAGATGGAAGGATTACTTGGTTTTCGGCTGATGTACTTGAAATGGTGGTGGGATATCCAGATGGCAATGTTCATAAGACAAAACCATGAAGCTGCAGCTGCGGTGGCCAGGAAGATTGGCTCAGATGGCATCAAGATAGCAGTGATAGCTGAGGTCTAGGAATAAATATGCTTTCTTAGGGAGACTTAGGGAGAGAGCTCACAATGAAGACTACCATATGCCTAAATATTGAGAATCTGAAGGAAAAAAGAGTATCAAGCAAGGAAAATGTGCTATTAGTACCCAGTTTTGTTTGGGTCCTGGGCTGGGTCAACTTTATGATTGTCTTTCTCCCCCATATCTGCCTAAGCATTCTCTAGAGTAATCTCCAGTAAGTAGAGCAGTTTTCCTGAGGAATAAATAATAGGAGAGTTTTTCAGCTTGAAATCTTAAACCATATTGGACTGATATTGGCATTATTAAGAAACCTCTGGGTTGTTTTTATTTTTGTGTTTGTGCTGGGGATCCAACCCAAGGCCTTAAACATGCAGGTTATATTCTATACTGCTGACCCACATCCTTGGAGGCTCAATATTTTCAACAGTGATCTAGGGATTGGGAGGCAAGAAAACAAATTGGGGCATAATAAAACTTAGAGTTCTTGATGGAATGTACTCATGTGGGCATAGTCTGTTTGGCCTTCTTCCTTTGTTCTGGTTGTGTGGTTTGGGACCAGTTGTTTGAAACATGGGCTTTTATGTTCCTCTTTTCCCTATTATGCATGGAAAATGCTATGCGTGTAAATGAAATATGTAAATAGTAAGATAATGGGTATCCTGTTTCAATGTGTCTACCACTTACTTATTAGAAGGCCTGTCAGGCCATCATTTGTACCTCTTTATAACAGGGGCACTCTCTTCAGGCCACTCTTAAAAAGCTAGCTATTCTATAAGATGTAATATTGAATCTTATACCACAAATTAATTTTTCAGGTAGAAGATGCTCAGCCATGTGAATATCTGGGGAGACATTCACTTAACATCTGAGGGAGGGGAATAAGTGGAATCTTTGACTTGATAATGTCTCTGGATGACGTTGTAAGGCTTTCTTTATTCATGAATACTTAGCTCCAAAGAGAAGAGAATGCAGCCACCGGGTTCTCTTTCCTTCCTTTAGCAGGGATTAGTTACTGGGGAGGAGAGATCAAGTACATTACCAACTCTGAAAACTTAGAGAGGGGCAGAAAGCTTTGGGATAGGAGTTTGGAAAGTAAAGGGGAGCTGAATTCCATCCATTCCTTCCTTCTCCATCATAGAATCAAGCTGTCCCTACCACCTTCCTAGCTCCAATCCCTGCAGCCATAAAAGACTCACTTCAAAGGGAAGATGAAGAAAAGGGGCTATGGTGGGTGCATGCAGTATCGCCTCAAGGCAGACTGAGTCCCCTCTAGGCTCTGACACTAGGCATTCCTCCCATCCAAGCACTAACCAGGCCCGACCCTGCATAGCTTCCGAAATCAGATGAGATCGGAGCATTCAGTGTGGTATGACTGTAGACTAGGCATTTCTCAAGACCGATGCTGAGGCTAATGGAGCCTCTGTGACAGCCCTAAGTGTCCACCACCAGCACTGACACACCAATCTTCTCAGCTGACTGGGGCTCCCTCTAGTTGCTGAACGCTCTTTTCACTTTCCAGTGGAGAATGTGACTGCTAGAGGGAGGCGCCTCTGGTAGAAAGCTTTCCCAAGCTGTGCTGCTAAACTGAGGAGTATCCAGGAGTGAGGGGGTGTTCATAATAAAAAGTAGTGGCTTTGTAGGGAGTGTTTGATGCCGTCTGTTCCTATATGAGTTAACCATTAATAAAACCTGTATTGTTTCCTCATCTTTAAAATGAACTATAGAGGCCTGCTGCACTCAGGACAGTGAAGGTTAAGAAGGTTAATAAGGCTCTCCACAACTCTCAAGTTGTACAGACCTTGAACCCTTAGGCCAACTATGATTAAATCCATCCATCATTTCAGTACATATTTATTGACTCCCTATTATTGTGCCACAGTGCCTGACAGCTGTGCAGTGACTCCATGAATGTGGTGGTGTCTCCTCTCTTTCCTTTTCTGGCATATATTCTCCCCAGGGGAAAGGGCATGGGGATGGTTGAGGACCCTGGATAGCAGATTCATAAGCTTTTAGCACAATAATTTTAATTGCAAAAATAAACAGTTTTGTCAACTGCTTGAGAGTAGCGTTTGCTTTACAAAAATTAACAACAACAAAAGAAAATTACCCCAAAGCGAAACATCACATCCGATGGCTGCTGGAAAGGACATGGCTGTACAAAGTCCCGCGCTAGACCGGCTCAGCGCTGCCCCAGCCTGTCTGTCTCTGAGGGGGTCTGGAATGAGGACATGGGGCATGCGCCAGTAACGAGAGGACAGAGAGAGAGAGAAGGTGATTGAAAGGAAAGAGAGAATGAGGAGAGACGGAGAGAGGAGTGGGGGGGAGAGAGGAGAGGGAGAGACAGAGAGAGGAGAGGGAGAGACAGAGAGAATGGGGAGAGATGGAGAGAGGAGAGTGAGGGGAGAGAGGAGAGGGAGGCAGAGAGAGGAGAGGGAGGCAGAGAGAGAAGAGAGGGAGCAGAGAGAGAAGGCGATAGGAAAGAGAGAATGAGAGAGACGGAGAGAGGAGTGGGGAGAGAGGGAGATAGAGGAGAGGGAGAGACGGAGAGATGGAGAGAGGAGAGTGGGGGAGAGACAGAAAGAGAGGGAGAGGAGAGGGAGGCAGAGAGAGAGATTGTTGTCCTTAGTCCCTACCTATTCCGTGGGTAACCACAGAGAGCTTTCCACCAAGTGTGACAGAGGCAGAGACCAAGACAGCCAGGGAGCTGTCCACGGAGCCGGTGCTGAATGCTGCGCGTGCGGCGGGCGCGTCAATGGTACTATCTGGTAGCGGGATCAGAGGCCGGCTCCGGGCTCCAGGGTGTGCCAGAGAGAGGTGGGCAGAAGAGCAGCTAGGAGTGCGGGCAGTCTTCCCCTAGTAAGCCGGGCGGCGGCGCCCCAACCTGCAAACCCATCTATCCCTTCTCACACGAAAGAAAGACCCAAGGAGTAAAAGCCCAGGCCTTTGAGCCGCTCCTCGGCGCGAGCCTTCTGCTTGAGGTGCACCTTGCTGTGCCGCTTCTTTTCGTCGCTGCGCGCGAAGCGGCGGCCGCACACGTCGCAGGCAAAGGGCTTCTCGCCCGTGTGGGTGCGCACGTGCGTGGTGAGGTGGTCGCTGCGGCTAAAGTTGCGGAGGCAGATGCGACACTGGAAGGGCTTGTGGCCCGTGTGGATGCGCAGGTGGCGGTTGAGCTCGTCGGAACGCGCGAAGCTGCGCACACAACTCTCCACCGGGCAAGCGAAGGCCTTGGCGTGCGGCCGCGGGCAGAAGCAGCGCGCGCTGCACTTGCCGCCTCTTCGCCCCTTGCGCCGCGCCTTGGCTGGGGAACGCGGTGGGTGGTGGCGGCCCCGTTGGCTCGGGCACGGCGCTGCTTCCGGGGATGTCCAGCACCAGCGGCAGGGGAAGTCCGCCGCGGCGCTGCGGAGGCCCAGTGGGGAAAGCACCGGCTCGGTGCCGGCCAAAAACTCGCCACCGTCGCCGCTGCTCCCTCCGTCTGCAGTGGGAGGGGTCAGAAGCCCCGGGAGGCCATCGGCCCCTTCCCCTAAGTCTCCCGGAGCCAGCGGGAAAGCGTCGTAGACGCCCGTGGGGTAGAGTCTGTTGGCGGCGCCGGCCGGCAGCTCCGCAGGGCAGCTGATGGAAAGCAGGTCTTCAATCTTGGCTCCCATCGGGGAAAACGGGCCTCCGGCGCGGCCTGGTAGCTTCCCTGCGACCCGCAGTTCCCGGGGGCCCCGGTCGAAAGCAGCTCCCAGGGAGCATAGGACCCTTTGAAGGCCGAGGCAGCGTCCAGCGTAGGAGAGCCCGGAGGTGCCCGGAGACCCGGCTTGACGTCGGGCGGAGAGAGCTGAGGCTCGTACAGGCACTGAGAGGGGGCGCCCGCGGACGGCGAGGGGCCTCCCAGAACGCTTCTGGGAACGCGGACGCGCCCAGATCCGGGGAGTAAAGGTCCGGCGGAACAGGCAGCAAAGAGTCGGAGGCTCCGGGGGAAAGGGGCGTCCAGCGTAGACCGGGACGCTGCCGCCTCTGGGCCGGGGGAAAGGCGCGAGGCCTAGGATGCCCGACATGAGGTTGAAGAGTGCCTCCGGGTCGTGCGGGTGTTCGGGCACCGCCTGGATGAAGAAGCTCCCGCTGTAGCTGAGGCCGGGAGGGGGCGTGGGCGCAGGCCCCTCCAGGAAGCAGGAGTCCACCAAGTCTCCCCCGGCGCTGCAGCCGCTCAAAGCCCAGCTCAAGAAGTCGCCTGCTGGGGAGGGAGCAGGAATGAACTCCGGGTACAGGCAAGGGCAGGCTCGGAGTCCGCACCTCCCTCCCCGCCCCAAACACCCACGGAGCCCTTGGGGCACACTGACACAGAGAAAGGTGCAATTTGGGCATTCTCATTCTGCGGGAGCTGGCAACCCCCCAGGACTCACGCACAAACATGCACACGCAAAACACACGTGCACAGGCGGGGGAAAACCGCCTGGACGCACGCGCAGGTCCCGCGGAGGCGGCCGCCCTGGTGGGGGGTTGGGGGCTGGAATTAGGGTAGCGAATGTCCAGGACCCTCCAACCATCCCTACCACTCCCGTCCCAATCCCTCAACCCCTCGCTTCCAGCGTCCCGATCCCTGCAGCTTCTCTGGCATCGTGCGCCCCCGCGCTGCCCAGCCGTCTGAGCATCCCGGCTTCGCTCCTTACCTCCGGGGTAGCCGGCGGCCGCGGGCGCGTCCCTGGCGGGCGGTTGGGGCAGTTCTGTGCTTGGTTCAGTGCAGCAGCCCTCGGTGGACTTGACCAGGAGCGCGTCGGGGCCAGAAAACTCGCTCAGGTGGAGCATGGCGCGGCGGCGGCTGCGGGGTGCCGGGGGCCTTTCCCGCTGGGCTGGGGGCGCGCGGGTGGCGGGGAAGCGGGCAGGCGAGGCCCCCCTGCGCCTCACACACCCAGACGCCTGGGCTTCTGGTTCCGGGCACTCAGCTTTGGGGGAGGGGTCGGGGGCCGCGGCGCCCTAGCTCGCCGAAACCGGCTTCGGGCGGCTGCACCTCGCCTCTTCAAAGCGCAGCCGGATTCCCCCAAGTCGCTGCCCCCTCTTATATAGCAGCGGCGGCGCTGGCTCAGGGCTTCCGACTCCCCGGGCCACTGCCATTTCGGGAGGCCCCGTCCCTGCCGCCGTGACGTAAATGCCCAAACATGGACACAGGATGTTTGCCGGGGACTCCTGAAAAGGAAAGCTCGGGCTGTGACGTCGTCGCCGCCGCCGGGTCCGCGCCGCTGCGTGCACGAGCGCGCGCCCCGAGCCCCGTGCGCGCCGGGACGCGGGTTGGCCCAGGGGGCGCCAAGACGTGCTGGGGCCCGACGTGCTGCGTGCGCGGCTCCCCTACAGGCGTACAGGGAAGACCGACCGCCTGCAGCCTTGAGATTTAGCATTTCCAAGCTGCTCTGTGCAGTTTAAGAGCTGTATTATTGAAATCTCCCCGAGCCTCAATCTTCTCACCTGTGAAATGGAGCTATGTTTGAACGCCTTACAAATTGTGCAGTAAAGAGCACTGCGGGCAGGGAATACGCAGTTCTAGGCACACGGACATTAGTATGGTTCGTGTTACTGCTGCACTCAGGTTTTTGCTTATATCTGTGTAATTTTCGCTTTTTAAAAACAGTTTTGCGGGCCGGAGCCATAGCACAGCGTGTAAGGTGTTTGCCTTGTGTGAGGCCAACCCGGGTTCGATCTTCGGCATCCTATATGGTCTCCTGTGCGCCGCCAGGAGTAAATCCTGAGTGCAGAGCCAGGAGTAACCCCTCAGCACTGCCGGGTGTGACCCCCCCCAAAAAAACCCAACTTTTGCTACCCACCCCTGTGATAACTTATTTAAATCGAAAAGGACCATACTGTTTACTAACTCAGAGAGGGTTGGAAAGTTTATTAAAATAGGATATGTTCAAATTGGAAAATAAGGATTTCTTTTTTTTTTTTCTTACTTTGTGGGTCACACCGGGTGATGTTCAAGGTCACTCCTGGCTCTGCTCTCAGGAATTACCCTGGCAGTGTTCAGAGGACCTGATATATGGGATGCCAGAGATCTAACCCAGGTCGACCTCGTAAGAATTTTCCTCCCAAACATCGTAATCACACCCACGAATCTTGTGTGCTCCTTTAGGGGGAAATGTCCCTATGCAAGCACAACACTATTGTGACACACCTTTTTTCTTATTCAAAATAGCCAAGGGGCCCAAGACATTGTGCAGTGGGTAGGGCATCTACTTTTCGTCTCTGTCCGACCTGGGTTTGACCCTTAGCATCCCGTGTAATTCGCTGAGCACTGCTAGAGTGATTCCTGAGTGCAGAGTCCAGGAGGAACCCCTGAGCGTTTGGCCAAAACCAAGCAGAAAAGTTGAGAGATTGTTCCCGAGCGTTTTGAATTTTAGCCTGTTCATTCTTTTCTGAGCGTTTATTGTAATCCCAGTCCCTTTGCCCTCAATTCATGCTTATGTAGGAAGTTTACAACTTTGGTTAAGGTTGTAACCTTATGTTTGGTATGTAACCAAACATATTCGTTTACAACCTTAACCAAAGTTGTAACGAATATGTTTTCACACTTGATTAAATAAATTCGAGCATGTCTGTGGGATAAATTCCAGGGAGTATAAGTCTGGGTCATGGATATGTACAATTTTGATGCAACTGGCAAGTTGTCTTCCAGAGAAACAAATTCCTGCTTCCCTTTCACCCTGAGGATACTTTTGTGGGGTGGGATGGGTGGCACACCCAGAGATGCTCAGGGGTTACTCCTGACTCCACTCAGGAATAACACCTAACAGTGCTCAAAAGTTCCATTTGGGATGCCAGGGTTTGATTTTGCATTGGCCGTGTGCAAGGCAAGTGCCTGACCACTGTACTTTTGCTCTGGCCCTTCAAAGGATAATTTTATAAGTATTTACTAGCTCCCTAGCTCCCCCCCCAACTGTTTTCATATCACTGTATCACTGTCTTCCCGTAGTTCATCAATTTGCTCTAGCGGGCACTAGTAACATCTCCATACTTCCTGTTCTGTCGAAAGCAAGTGTAGCCCAAGGGCATCTGCTTGCTCCAGGGGCAGGAAGAGCCTCAAACCATTCTTCAGGTCATGGAATTGAGGTCCATAATTGTTACTAGTTTTTGGCATAACAAATAAAACATGGGTAGCTTGCCAGGCTCTGCCTTGTAGGTGGTATACTATCAGTATAAGGCTCTCATCTCGAGCATTTACTGATGAAATTTATAGGGGAAAGATCAGGTTTTCTCTTGGATGGAGCTCTGAGGAATTATGGAGTCTGAATGTTGAGAATGACTGACCACATGATGTGTGGGTTGCTCTGACTTCTTGCTAGGCTTACTGGGATGATGGGTATCAGAACCAGTCTAGAACGGTATACAGTGTATAAATGTGGAAAGATCCTGGGAAAGACATTATTCTATCTTTTTCTCCTTTTTGGGTCACGCCCAGTGATGCTCAGGGTTACTTCTGGCTCTGCGCTCAGGAATCACTCCTGGCACTGTGTGGGGGACCATATGGGATGCCGGGATTGAACCTGGGTCGGCTGCATGCAAGGGAACGCCCCTACCTGCTGGACTATCGCTCCAGCCCTGACATTATTCTAAAATCAGTATTATCTAAGATTATTGTTACAAAGTTGTTCATCAGTAAGTTTCAGTCACACAGTGTTCAACACCCATCATCCACCAACCTGCTTCTATGATACTTTGTTCTGGCAAGCTACCCATGTAGGCCTACCTGTCTAGGCCCTGTGATTTGCAATACTGTTACTGGAAGTATAGCCTCATTCTTATAGCACAGCTCATTGATGCTCTTTTCCTTTAAAAATAATTAATAATCATTAAAATAATAATTTTAATTGCTCAAGATGGCAGAGCCTGGCAAGCTACCCGTGTTTTATTTACTTGTTATGCCAAAAACTAGTTACAATTATGGACCTCAGTTCCATGACCTGAAGAATGGTTTAGGGCTCTTCCTGTCCCTGGAGCAAGTAGATGCCCTTGGGTTACACTTGCTTGTGACAGGACTTATGGAGATGCTACTAGTGCCCACTCGAGCAAATTGATGAACAATGGGAAGACAGTGATACAGTGATACAGTGATTGTGCGGCCGCTTGGCGGCCGTGTGCCAAGGGAGCTGTGGGTTGGGCATGAGTGTGTCTCTCTTCCGGGGAAGCTGTCTCTCTTCCAGCCGAGTCCAACATTGCTCCAAGGGGTTCGCTCACACGTGTGGGGAGGGACCATGTTGGCCGGACTCGGTTTTCATATAAATAAGTTTTACGTTAGCATAATTCCAGAAACAGAACATTTCCCTGGAAGCAGAACCTGGATTAGAGTTTCTTCTGAAAAACCCAAACCAACAAACCCTCCCCTGACTTTAAGGGTGCAGCGTCTTTGCCACAGAAGGGCACCAGCAAGCTTTTCAACTCTGAATAAATTTCTCTTCTTTGGTTTTCCACTTTATTTCTTCAACCTTTTAAAATGTTTATTTTATTTTATTTTATTTATTTTTTTTTTTTTTGCTTTTTGGGTCACACCCGGCAATGCTCAGGGGTTACTCCTGGCTCTGCACTCAGGAATTACTCCTGGCGGTGCGCGGGGACCATATGGGACGCCGGGGATCGAACCCGGCGGCACAGGCCGGCCGCGTGCAAGGCAAACGCCCTACCCGCTGGGCTATCGCCTCCGGCCCCAAAATGTTTATTTTCTTTTCTTAAAACTCCTTTAACTCCTTTCTGTAGCATACAGAGGGGATTAAATAGATGACATGTTTTCTCTAAGAATAGAATCAATTTGTGGTTCTTTGAGTGCTGGAATGTGGTGAGGGCAGGGCTGGAACCCCTTCCCTCACTTTCTTTTCTTTCCTAGAGTAGAAAAACAGGCTTTTTGGGGGAGGGGAGTGTTCAGCTTCTTCATGGCAGGCAGTTGATCTGCCTCTTTTATCCACTGATACCCGTCATCTGAAGAGAGTGACAAGAGCACCCAAACATCTCCAGACTCGCATTTCACCTTCTCTCCATTATCCAAGCATTCATTCATTCAGTTTTTGTCTCATTTTGCGGGAGACCCGAGGTGCTCAAGGACTTTTCCCAGAAGTGCTTGGGGACAGCAGACTCTGCTGAGACTCCAACCTGAACATCTGGAGATCCTGCAACCAGAGCGTCAGGCACCTGCTCCGCCTTTGAGACATCCCTCCAGCCCTATTCAGTTTTTCAATGTTCATTTATTCCTTAAGTGTTTACCAGAGACCAGAGGCAGATTTTTATTTTGTCCTACCAGGAGCCATCTTGATCCCTAGGTCCTGTTACTTCACCAGCCCCTCTGGACAACCCTACAGGTGGGTTCACAGAATGCAGTCACATAACCACCTGCAAAACAGATGCTCACATACTTGCATTCATCTTGTCTCTAGTTATCATACAAAGGTTGGCACCAGAATGCTTCCTATGCAACATGGCTTTGTACATGCCATGGATACAGATCTATGTTAGCAGCACACATATTTGTATATAGAAAATGTAAAAACTTAGCACGTGTCTTATGGCTTATATGCATGAAGAACTACTTCCTTTAAGCAAGACTTCAGACCCAGCATTTGAGTCTAATCCAAAAGCGCCGCCAGTGCCAGGTGATCCCACACCAGACATTTGGGGCACACAAGCCTCAAATTCACTCTGGCCTCTTGCTGCCTGGGATGGGGAATGGAGGATTTGGGCTAGGCCCGAGTCCAAGGCTCCCCAGGCGGCCCGTCGGCCAGATTGGCCAGCCGCAGGTTTCCCATCCCTTCTGCTGCTCTTCCCTCTGCCACAGCATCCCTACTCCCTCTTAGTCATGGATAATTCCTCTACCCTCTTGACAAACTTCCAGACCAGTGCTGTTCTCTGCCAAGGGGCACTGTGCTAGGTCTCTGCTAACACAAGGCTCTAGGTGTCCACACATTCGACCCCATCCCCTGTGCCTTCAGTACCTACATGCAAGATGGCTACTTCTAGAGGACCATTTGTAACTGCATTTGCCTTGTTGAAGAGGAGGTGAGAATATAAAGGGGGAAACGGACATTTTGTAGCCCTCCCAATGCAACCCCTCTTACTCCTAAATTTTAATCTTTCTTTCTTTCTTTCTTTCTTTCTTTCTTTCTTTCTTTCTTTCTTTCTTTCTTTCTTTCTTTCTTTCTTTCTTTCTTTCTTTCTTTCTTTCTTTCTTTCTTTCTTTCTTTCTTTCTTTCTTTCTTTCTTTCTTTCTTTCTCCTTCCTTCCTTCCTTCCTTCCTTCCTTCCTTCCTTCCCTTCCTTCCTTCCTTCCTTCCTTCTTTCTTTCTTTCTTTCCTCTCTTTCTTCCTTCCTTTCCTTCTTTATTTCCCTTCCTTCCCTCCCTCCCTCCCTCCCTCCCCTCCCTCCTCCCCCCCCTCCCTTCCTTCCTTCCTTCTTTCCTTCCTTCCTTCCTTCCTTCCTTCCTTCCTTCCTTCCTTCCTTCCTTCCTTCCTTCCTTCCTTCCTTCCTTCCTTCCTTCCTTCCTTCCTTCCTTCCTTCCTTCCTTCCTTCCTTCCTTCCTTCCCTTTCTTCTCTCTCTCTCTCTCCTCTCCCCCTCCCTCTCAATCTCCCTTTTCCTTCCTGGCCATACCCAGTGATTCTCAAGGCTCACTTCTGGCTCTGCACTCAGAAATTACTCCTGACAGTGTACAGGGGACCATATAGGATGCTGAGGATCGAACCTAGGTCAGTCATGTTTAAGGCAAGCACCCTACCTATTGGTCATTCTCCCTAGCCCTCTTGTTATTTTCTTTTTGGGTCACACCCGGCAATGCTCAGGGGTTTCCCCTGGCTCTGCACTCAGGAATTACTTCTGGCGGTGCTCGGGGGGACCATATGGGATGCCGGGATCAAACCCGGGCCGGCATGGGCCAGCCGTGTGCAAGGCAAACTCCCTACCTGCTGGACTATCGCTTCTGGCCCTCTCTCTAGCCCCTCTTAGTCCTAATATTTAATAACTTAAAAAGAGATTATAGGGGCCAGAGCGATAGCCCAGCAGGTAGAGTGTTTGCCTTGCACGCGGCCAGCCTGTGCCAGCCAGGGTTCGATCCCCCGGCATCCCATATGGTCCCCTGAGCACTGCCAGGAATAATTCCTGAGTGCAGAGCCAGGAGTAACCCCTGAGCATAGCCGGGTGTGACCCAAAAAAGCAAAAAAAAAAAAAAAGAGATTATAGGTGCTAGAGAGATATCTCAGGAGTTAAAGTATTTGTAGTGCATGCAGCCAATCCCATGGTGATCTCTGTCACCATATATGGTCCCCTGAGTACCACCAAAGTCACTTTTGAGCACTGAGCAAGGAATAGCTCCTGAGCACTAGTGAGTGTGACCTCACACTTTTCGAGCAAAAGAAAAAGATTCTGGGGCCGCAAAGATAATACAATGGATAGGATATTTTCCTTGCATGTGGCTGATCGTGGTTTGATCCTGGCACTGCATATGGTCCCCTAAGTACTGCCAAGTGTTCCCCAAAAGTCAAAAAAAAGGAGAAAAAGAAGGATCAGAAGGGAAATAAGAAGGAGAAGAAATAATTCTGGAGGCTAGAGAGTCAATAGACCTGGATTTAATCCCCTATACCACATGGTCCCTCAGCACAGAGCCAGGAGTTGCTCCTGATCACTCCCCAAATATAAGGAGAGATCCTGGGCACTACTTCCCAGGATCTCTGGGAATAAAGGCCTTATATAGAATAAAGGCCTTTGTAAGGAATAAGAGAGATGAGCTTAGATCTGTGAGGTCCTCTTTAATATGCAGCTTAAATTATACATAAAAATTTACACAAGAGCAAAAGAGAAATTATATTGAACTCTTTAAAAACATCATTTAGGGGCCAGAGCGATAGCACAGCAGGTAAGGCGTTTGCCTTGCAAGCAGCCGACCAGGGTTTGATTCCCCAGCATCCCATATGGTCCCCCCGAGCACCACTGGGAGTAAATCCTGAGTGTAGAGCCAGGAGAAACCCCTGAGCATTGCTTGGTGTGACCCCAAAAAAATAAAAACATCATTTAGTCATCACAAAAGCTCAATGGAGTATGGATTTAAAGACCCATTTTGTAGATGAGGAAACTCAAAGATATGAAATCACCTGGATGAAGGCATTTCTGCATGCTGGGACTGGGAGGCAAGCCCAGGCTAGCCTATGCTGGGAGATCCTGTGGACAAAGATAGTTCATGTTGTAAAGTCCCCACTCTAGGATGACTTCAGAGGAAGGTTCTCTAGCTTTTCAGATAAGTTATGATGTGGAACGTTGATCTAGCACTTGTCCATCCCTGCAAGGGCTCCTGTGAGTGAACACAGGGGAGAGAAATGCTGGGTCTTATCTGTGCTCTGATGGGCGTAAACAAGCTCCCCAGGAGCCAGGTGGGTGCTACTATTGCTGTTGTGGTGATGATGATGTTGGTGGGCAGGGTGGGAGAGAGGTGGGTGGTGATGTGACCACAGTGAGGGGTGAGAGGGAAATTTCTGATTTCCATGGGGAAATGTGGGGGAGGAAGAGCTTATTTTTTTTGTCAACTGCTGAAGAAACGATGAATGAATGAGTGATTGAATGAATGAATAAATTTGTTCTTCAACTGTTCCTTGAGCACAGCCCTGGGCTGGCCACTGCCTGGCCCTGTGGCTGCGGAAGCTGGTGCCAGGGTTGATGAGAAGGAAGATGCTGGAGGGAAGCAGGGAGGAGAGTGGGGCGGGGTGCAGGCTGCCTCTCCTCCCTCTTCTGGGAAGATTCCCCTCAGGTTTATGTTTCTGGAACTGCTCTGCTCTTCCCCCATCTCCTCACCTTGATCCTTCCACTCTAAATATCATTGTGTTCAAGTTGTAGTATATATATTTGAAAAGACTCCGAGAAGACAGCTGCCTCTGAGTATTAATCATGAAGAGGCCAGCACTCGGTCTCCATGGTGACTCCTGGCAGAGCTGAGGAGCAGGTCCACGTTCCACATCCTAGGGCGATGCAGAGGCAGGGAAGGGTTTCTCTACCCTTCCCTTTCCTCTCTGCCTTTCCTACTTCCACCCTCCCCTCCATCTCTTCTCTTCTTGCAGGATTTATTTAAAAGAGGAACAGAAACAGGATCTAGTCATCAGACTCACAAGGAACAAAGCCAACAGGGCTGCCAGGGATATGAAGCTGGTCTGCCAACTGCAGCCCCTGCCACGCTCAGCTGCCAGCAAAGACCGTGACAGGCCCCCGAGGCTTCAGTGAACGTTAAGGCACGGTATCTCTTCCTGCAACTAGGGGCCCTTACTTTGTATTTGTTTTTGGACCACAGACGCAGATACACCAGGCAGAGCAGCTACCAGCTCTCCACATTGTACTCCCTGCACTCCACTGACCATGAAAGCGACTTCTGGCCCGAGTCCACCATCCCGATAGAGCCTCAGTAGAACCCAGAGGAGCCCCACACCATGCTGGCAGCAATCTTCATCATCCACACTCCACAGCTCGTCATATCTCCACCCAAGAGATTAAGCCAATCTCCAGCCTGGTTTGTCAGAGACCCAGCCTACAGAGACCCTCCCTTCAGAGATTCACCCTTCAGAGGAAAGTATTTCAGGCCCAGAAATGCTTAAACCACAGACACAGATACACCAGTCAGAGCAGCTACCAGCTCTCTCTGCGCTGTGGGCCACAAAGCGATTTGTCTCCAAATTACCATGAATATTCTACCTACCCCTCTCAGAGAGCCCAGCAAGCTACTGAGAGTATACCGCCTGCACACAGCAGAGCCTGGCAAGCTGTCCAATGCGTATTCGATATGCCAAAACCAGTAATAATAACAGTAATTTTGGACCACACCCAGTGATACTCAGGGTAGCCAAGGAGCACTCAGGGATCACTTCTGATGGACCTCAGGGGACCATATGGGGTCCCCAGGATCCAACCCTGGTTGGCTGCCACATGCAAGACAAGCACCCTATGTGCTCTACTACTTCTCCAGCCTGCAGCTAAGGACTCCTGTTAGAATACTTTTCTGGGGGCCGGAGCGATAGCCCAGCGGGTAGGGCGTTTGCCTTGCACGCGCGGCTCATGCTGGCCCGGTTCGATCCCCGGCATCCCACATGGTCCCCGAGCACCACCAGGAGTAATTCCTGAGTGCAGAGCCAGGAGAAACCCCTGAGCATCGCTGGGTGTGACCCAAAAAGCAAAAAAAAAAAAAAAAAAAAAAAGAATACTTTTCTGCCCTTATTTTCTCTACCTTTGGCCAGTCACTGGTTTATGATTTAGATCATTATTATTATTATTATTATTATATCATATTATTATTTTATTTAATTATTTATTTATTTATTTGCTTTTTTTGGTCACACCCGGCAATGCTCAGGGGTTTCTCCTGGCTCTGCACTCAGAAATTACTTCTGGCGGTGCTCGGAGGACCATATGGGATGCTGTGGATCGAACCAGGGCCGGCATGGGCCGGCCGCAGGCAAGGCAAACACCCTACCCGCTGTGCTATCACTCCGGCCTCCATATTATTACTTTAATTGCTACAAAAGAAACAGATTCAATGGGGGGGAGAGACAACAATGTTAAAATTTGAAATGTAGTACCAGAAAGATAATATAGTGGGTAACAAGCATACAGAGGGACCCAATTTCACCCCCTGGCATGATAGATGGTTCCCCAAGCCACACCAGGAGTGATCCCTGGGCACAGAGCCAGGAGTAAGTTCTGAGCACCACCAAGTGTGGCCCCAAAATTTTAAAAATATATTTATAATGCAAAAATTGATAATATTCTTACCAGTTACGTGTGCGCACACACACATTCTATATAATTTCAGGTTGATCTCTATATGTATATTTTTATGTATATTTTAGTACTCATATATTCAATCATAGCATCATCATCATCTTTCCTTGTGTCAGGGACTGAACTTGCACCTCCTCATATCCTAGGCATGCACTCTAGGTTTTTAACTTTTCTCCCCAGCCCTCATACTGTAAATGCTCTTGTTGGGTGAAAGGGGGAATCACCCTAGCTGTGCTCAGGGCTTCCTCATGACTGGCTGTCTCAGTGATCACTCATGCGGTACTCAGGAAACCATATGGAGTGTCAGAGACTGAACCCAGGTTGGTCACATGTGCGACAGGCATCTTAACCGCTGTACTATTTTACTGGCCATGTTCTCTTACAGAAGTTTAAAACTGTATCTGAATCATTTTCCCTCATCCTGGTGTAGGATAATCTATAATGTTGTTAACTGCTCCAGAGCATTCCATCATGCAGATGTACATTTTTTTTAACCTAATAGTTTCTGGTTTTACTATTAAAAAAAAGAATATGCACAGCCTTCTATGAAAAATGGAGAGGGTAATAAAGAATAAATACCACCAGATACCAATTTTAAGAAAGCATACTGGTAGTGTTCAGGGTTTACTCTTGGTTGTATGCTTAAGTGTTGCTCCTGACAGGACTTGTGGGGCCATATGTGGGGTAGTAGGGATTGAACTGAGTTTAGCTTCTGCAAGGGAGGTGCCTTATTCCTTGTACTATTTCTCCAGCCCTAGTTACCACCTGTATGACACTCTATGGATGCTAACAGATATTGAGGACATTTTATGTACTCACCAGTTAGCCTTCACAATTCTTATTTCTTCACTTGATCACTTGAATCCCGTTATTCATCGATTTGCTCGAGCGGGAGCCAGTAACATTTCCATTGGACCCTATCACGTGCCAATGTAGCCCAATGGCATCTGGTTGATTCAGGAATATGAAGAGCCTCAAACAGTTCCTTCAGGGTCTTGACAAGGAAGTCTGACCATCTTGTAGGTGGGCGGCCACGTGATCTTTTGACATCCCATGGGATCCAGTCGGCAACGACTCTAGTCCAGCGGTCGTCTCCAAATCGCATTACATGTCGAGCCCATCTGATTTTCGATGCCTTGGCAAACGAGACAGCGTCCCTGATCCTGGAATAGCGACGGAGGTCAGAACTCCGGATTCCTTCTCTCACTTGAGTGAAGCGTGATATTCCAAGCATAGCTCTTTCGATTTCTCTCTGGGAGACCCAGATAGCATTCTCATCCTGCTTTTCGTAGGGCCCAGGTCTCTGAGACGTATGTTAATACAGGGAGAATGGTGGAGTCAAAGAGATGTGCCCGGAGCCGGAGGCTCTTTGTCCTTTTAGCTATTTCTTCGATGCCTCTGAAGGCATTCCATGCCGCTCTCTTCCTCCTGCGCAGCTCAGGTTTTAGGTCGTTCATCATGTTGACTTCTCGACCTAGGTACACATAACTGCTACATTCAGAGATCTTAGGGGGAGAAATTAAAACAAGGAGAGCTTAAGAAACTTGCCTCGCGGGGCCGAGCGATAGCCCAGCGGGTAGGGCATTTGCCTTGCATGCGGCCGGCCTGTGCGGGCCTGGGTTCGATCCCCGGCATCCCATATGGTCCCCTGAGCACCGCCAGGAGTAGTTCCTGAGTGCAGAGCCAGGAGGTAACCCCTGAGCGTCGCCGGGTGTGACCCAAAAAGCAAAAAAAAAAAAAAAAAAAAAGAAACTTGCCTGAGGACTGGGGATTCTGAAGCTCTGAATTTCATTCTACCACTTTAAAAAAAAAGCATAAGTGTCATGGGATAAGTAACTGGCATACTAGGATTTGAATCTAAGGATAGGTTAGAGTCTAAATATGGATCACAAGATCAAAGATCCAAACACTTAACATTATAAACACATATTGCCCGACTTTCCTCTATAAATATTATACCAGTGCTAGAGACAGCTCAATGTGCTAGGCACATGCTTTGCATGCAGGAGGCCCTGGTTTGATTCCCAGCACTACATGATCCCTGCTATATCACCAGAAGTTACTTCTGAGTACTGAGCTCCATGTGGCCCCACAACTAAAACAAGTGAACGGAGAGGTCTATAGTGCTAGAACAGAACTGGAGTCAGCAACAAGCCTGCTAACATACCTGGCAAGTCTCTTGATTCTCAACCCTTCACCTGAGCTGAATTTTACTCTCTCCTCCTTCATCTTGCAGTGGTTTTCCTTAAACTGCTCCAAAAAGGTTGTGGTCAATGTGCTGGAACCTCACAACTTGACCCCTAAATCCCTTGTTATTCCACAGATGAGTCCTTTGGTCAGTACAGATCTGACCCTCTCTGCCAGCCTTGCACAAGGGGCAGAAATAACCTGATTGAGTTTAGACTTCCTCCAGAGGAATTTGTCAGTTCACAGAACGGAAAGCTCACAGTATCTCATGATGCTCATTAACACAGTAGCGGAGGGACAGCCCTTAAACCAGGGGCTAAACATTTCTCAAACGCCTCCAGGACCACTGGCAGATTCCAGCATGATTTCTTGCTGGAATCAACAGCCTTCTGCTCCCTGGTTTCAGGAAGGAAAGCCCAGGAAACACCGCACCTCTCCCTCCCCAGGACAGTATCTGGCTGAAGGGCAGTATGAAAGAGAGCCAAGAATCGTCCAAGATGCAGGCCTGCTTGAGTCTTGAGGCCCATTCCCAGAGGAAAGGAAAACACTAGAACCCAGGAAACTTCCCAGAAGCCTCTGCCTCTGGCCCTGAGCAGAAATGGGCTCTGCCATATTCTCACAACAGGGGCAGAAGTGGATCGTTCTCTTGCTGAACAGTGCCCCCTGGAGCAAGTCGCCTACTCCCTCTGTCTGCCAGCTCCAAGAACACTGCCCAAAATAAAAATCCTAATTAGCAATTCCTGCAATCCAGAGCAAAACAATGCATTTGTTTCCTAGAATAATCTAAAGCTTGGCAACCAATGGGTCCCATACATTCCTGCAGAGTGCTTTGTGAAGACTCCAGCAGGGACCTTTGCTCAGTTGAGAGCTTGAGGGGAGGGCCCCCGGGGGTCCCCTGCTTAGGCAGCAGCAAGCAGGAGCCCAGAAAAGAACTGGCTTCATCAATGTTGTACAGCAGGTTTCTGGTACAGGAGAGCTATGGAATGGAAGGAATTTCAAAAGGACTCTTCTAAGCACCAGTTTGCATAAGAGCTGAACTAGGGAATGTGAGCTACAGAGGACAGAGAATTTGATCATGGATTAGAGACCTCAAGGGAGTCATCTGAATTAATCCCAACCCAGCTCTGCTGTTAGCTTGTTCTGTGACTTTGAACAATAACGAGTCTTTTCTGCACTTAGGTTTTCACCTATGAAATGGGTTTGTATTATTTGCTTTACCTACAGTCTCACTGGAGAGAGAGAGAGAGAGAGAGAGAGGAGAGGGAGGAAGAAGGAGAGAGAGAGGGGAGGGAGGGAGGGAGAGAGAGAGAGGAGATGGAAGGAGGGAGAGAGAGAGGAGAGGGAGGGAGGAGGGAGGGAGGGAGAGAGAGAGAGAGAGAGAGAGAGAGAGAGAGCGAGAGAGAGCACGCTAAACAAAAAAGGGCCGAAGAGAAAAATACAGCCAGTAAGGCACTTGTCTTTCACACACACAGCCAAGACAAAAACCCTGGCACTCTGTATGGGCCCCTGAAATCTGCCAAGGGCTCTGCGAACTGATGGGTGTGGCCCCAAAACAAAACAAACAATCAAATGCTAGATGAAATGAAGAGATTAGGTCATTGGAACACAATCACTACAGCAATGAAAAGTAGTATAAGAAAAGAATCAGGGTTCACTCTGTCTATTCCAGGTAACCCTCTATTCCCAATGGTGCTATAATTGGACCCAGGGCTTTACACATACAAAGCAAGTACCACTGAGCTACAGACATGCCCCTTCATCCAAATTCCCCAGGTAAAAGAAAAATTGCCTTTCCTTTCCCTGTGTTCTCTGGGAGCAAGATTGGTCACCCTGAGCTGAACTTTATGACCAGCCTTTACTCCACAATTCTTCCTTTATCTCATTCGTTTACTCATGTTTTTATTTATTTATTTATTTAGGCACACCCAGTGATGCTCAGGGGTTACTCTTGGCTCTGCACTCAGGGATTATTCTTGGCGGTACTCAGGGGACCATATAGAATGTTCAGGGATACTCCTAAACATTCATATAGGAAGGAAGGAAGGAAGGAAGGAAGGAAGGAAGGAAGGAAGGAAGGAAGGAAGGAAGGAAGGAAGGAAGGAAGGAAGGAAGGAAGGAAGGAAGGAAGGAATTACTCCTGGAGGTGCACAGGGGACCATATGGGATGCCGGGGATCAAACCCAAGTCGGCCACGTGCAAGGCAAATGCTCTACCCGCTGTACTATGGCTCTGGCCCCCCATTTATTCATTTTTTAAACATTCATTGAAGACTTAGCATATCACTCACTTGAACACATTTTTACAGAAAGGTGTGATGCTCCATGATCTTGAGGGAAGGCCAGGGGTGGTTTGGGGTCATTGAATGAAGCAGGAGGTAGTCATAAAACTCGTGGAAGCCTTCTCAAGGGACATTCTGAGTGAGACTAGAAAGTGGAGTAAAAGTTGGCAAGAAAGGTTGTAAAAAAGTAAACATAAAGGTTGAGTGAGGAGAATGCTTTAGGCAAATGCCAGCTTATGCAAGTCTAGAATGTGTGAGAAAGAATAAGGAGGATTCAGGAAAAATGTAGTAAGTTCATGATAACTAGAACAAAGGAGTAGAAAAATCTGGAAAGAAGTGGGGAATGACTGGAGAGAATGACAAACTCAGGATCATAGAGCGTATTTTAGCATGTTTAGGTATCTGGAATTCATCCCTAGGGCAAATTCAGCCACTGAAGAGGCGTGAGCTATGTAGCAATTTGATTTTGGCAACTGTATGGTGGGGGAGATCAGATAGGATGTTGATATAGCCGTTCACGAGAGAGAAGGCAATGAGGCCTGATCTAAGGTGTTGGCAATATGAAAGGAGAAGACTTGAGAGTCAACAGCCATTTAGGAGCTTAGTGTAAGGAACATTTGTAGACTACATATTACACTGAAGGGAGAGGGAAGGAAATCAGAGTGACTCCCCAGATTCTAGGTTTAAGCAGATTTAGGGAGAATTGGTAGGAAAGCAGACTCCTCCAACCATGGACGTTACGTTTTATTCATAGAGCTGTAATTTACATGCAGTAAAAAAGCAAAAAAAAAATTTTTTTTTTTTGCTTTTTTGGGGATCACACCCGGCAATGCTCAGGGGTTTCTCCTGGCTCTGCACTCAGGAATTACTCCTGGCGGTGCTCGGGGGACCATATGGGATGCTGGAGATCGAACCCGGGGCCAGCATGGGCCGGCCGTGTGCAAGGCAAACGCCCTACCCGCTGGGCTATCCGCTCCGGCCCCATAAAAAAAAAAAGCAAATCTTAAAGAGTGATAACTTTTTACTTAAACCAGAACATCTGCATTTCCTAGAAAGTTCTCAGTGTTTCCTCCTAGTTAACAAAACCTCTTTAAGATCATTACTTTTGGGCTTGTTCTTCTAGCCTGTGTTCTCTCTTGAACACATTTATCTCTTTGCTTATTTCTATGTCTCTTTGCTTGCAGCTTTTTCCACTCTGGAGAAGGATGTGTTTTCTCATGAACATGTATTTCCTCTACATCTCCTCTTACTCCTTCCTTCCTTCCTTCCTTCCTTCCTTCCTTCCTTCCTTCCTTCTTCCTTCCTTCCTTCCTTCCTTCCTTCCTTCCTTCCTTCCTTCCTTCCTTCTTCCTTCCTTCCTTCCTTCCTTCCTTCCTTCCTTCCTTCCTTCCTTCCTTCCTTCCTTCCTTCCTTCCTTCCTTCCTTCCTTCCTTCCTTCCTTCCTTCCTTCCTTCCTTCCTTCCTTCCTTCCTCCTTCCTTCCTTCCTTCCTTCCTTCCTTCCTTCCTTCCTTCCTTCCTTCCTTCCTTTCCATCACACCCAGCAATGCTCAGGGGGTTGCTCCTGGCTCTGCACTCAGGAATCACCCCTGGCGGTGCTCGGGACCATATGGGATGCCGGGGATATAACCCCGGGCCAGCACGGGTGGCGCGTGCAAGGCAAATGTCCTACCCGCTGGATTTTTTTTTTTTTGCTACATCTTTCTAAGTAGGGTTTGTTTATAAAAAAAAACTGTCTTGCTTCACTAAAAAAATTAAGAGAAGTTATTCAGTCATTAAAAATACTTCAGGGGCTGAAGCAATAGTATAGAATGTAGGACACTTGCTTTGCATGTGATCAACATCGGTTTATCTCTGGCACCACATATGGTCCCCTTGAGAAGAGACTTGAAGGAGACAAGGGAAGCTTCTCTCGTCCTTGCTCTGTGTTCAGGTACTCGCTGTAGCCGTCCCTCCTTGACCTGGGAGGTATGAAAGGTGATAACTCCTGGAATCTCTTTTTTGTTTATGTGAGTTGCACTGGGCCCATGGTGTACTCCAGGCTCTGTGCTCAGGGATTGCACTGAGCATTTCTCAAGGTAACTGCAATGCCACAGATAGACTCTTACTGCATGCAAAGAATACTCTCAACTCACTGAACTGCCTCATCGATTGTACATACCAGCTCCAATGTAACTGCAGTTCTTATAGCTGAACAGCAAGTTCTTTCCTGAAGGGAGACTAGTGGTACTTACTTCCATAGCTGCCATAATAATGTGTATGTGCAATACAATTCTGATAAAAACATCAATGAGGTATGGATTTTTTTGGTAATTAGGGAGCAATTTGACAAATTGATTCTAGAGTATGTTGGAAAAATATGAAAGAATAATCAAGAGCCAAATGGGGGTTAATAATGAGTAATGGTCTATCAAATGTCAAAACAGTTTATTTCATTTATTTATTTATTTATTTTTACTTTTTGGGTCACAAAACAGTTTAAAATAATATAATGCCAGAGCAAAGAACACTCAGATGGATCAGTAGAATAGTCAAGAAATCTATCTGTAATATAAGGAATTCAGAATATGATAAATATTAAATTCCACAGTAATATCACTATTTCGATTATTAGATAAATGGTATTGCAATACTGGAGAGATATGTAGGGAAAATATACCTTATTCTGATAGATACTAAAAAAATTGATCTCAAATATAAAAAATAACACATAATAAGAAAATCTGAAACTATAAAATAAGAATGTTTTGCATAATATTTTTATATGAGGAAGAGCCATGAAATAAAATTCGGAAATTATATTGGAAAAGATTGGGAAATTTGTCTCTGTGAAAATTTCATTTTGAAATTGTCATAAAATTATAAATGACTTAAAACAAAGGACACTCTTAGAGAAAAATGTCGATCTATATATAATCAATATGTTTTTATATTGATAAATGTCTATTTTTATTTTTTTAAACTTTATTTAAACATCATGGTTTACAAAGTACAAAGTTTTCACAACTTAGAAAGATTCATCGTTCAACACCTATACCACCACCAATGTGCTACCACCACCAAAGACCCTCATTTCTCACCCACCCTCATCCCATACCTGCTCTCTTAACCAGCACTAACTATATTGACCATTATAGTCCATTTATGGGAATGGCATTGATAAAGTCATGACTTTTTTCTATGCTGTTATGTGCTGGTCTGGCCCATGTCTGTTCTTGCAGTCACTTTCTGAGTTTCTAGATCATGGTGGGTTTCTACTAGTCAACCCCAAACCATCTGCCACTGCACCTATGGACAACACTTTCAAATATTTCTCACCTGTTTGAGTCTGTCCTAAGCATACACTGAATAATCTATTCTATATTGCTTGTTGGAGCTAATTCTCTAAATATGATCAATGAATATATTCTTAGATGAAAGTCAGTGGAAATTTTTAAATCTCAAATGAATCCATTGCACTTTTTGAGCCCACTGTATAAGAAATTGTCAATACGTTCCCACAGACCAGACATTGTGACCACACATTGTGATCATATGCCCTAAACTTAATTCTATAAAATGTGGTGGGATACTGCATACATCAGCATACCAGGCTTTGAGATATCAGCGTGGCCACTTTACCACGCATCTGTGTCTCTGGATCATGGCCGACAGCCCCAGAAACAGTTCTTGGGCAGGTCCACAAGGCCCTTCCAGAGGGGACAGAGGTGAGGGAAGGGGCCCCAGCTCCAGCTCCAAGAAAGTCTGGTGAGTTTAGCTACAGTGACTCAAGTCCATGGGCTTAAAATCGGCTTCTCTCTTGGGTGAGGCTCCCATGAGCTGTGGAGTCAGACCTTGAAAATGGCTGCGATTGTGGTGCTTGAGGTTTTTCCGGCTTCTGTGGCTCTATTGGGGTGGCAGGCTAAAGAAATGTCTATTTTTAAATTAAAAAAAATTTTTTAAACTTAGAGCTGATCACAGCCCAGCTCATGCGGCTGCTTGCGACCACGCGGTTCATCAATAGATGCTGGAGATCAGAGGTGACTACAAGAGTATGCCACCCACACAGCAGAGCCTGGCAAGCTACCCGTGTCATACTTGATGTGCCAAATACCGTAACAATTATAGACCTCATTCCTATAACCTGATAGAATGGTTTGAGGCTCTTTATGTTCCTGGAGCAAGCAGATGCCCTTGGACTCTACTTGCATGAGACAGGACATATGGAGATGTTACTGGTGTCCGCTTGAGCAAATCGATGATGAATGGGAAGACAGTGACAGTGACAGTGAATCACTGTAAGATACCCAGTTACAGAGTTGCTCGTGATTGGGTTTCAGGCTTACAGTGTTCCATCATGCATCTCTATTATCAAATTTAAAGAGCCAACCTGTTACTGTCCAGGAATCTTATCCCCTTTTGAGAGACAGAGAATCACACAGGAATGCAATGAACAAAGCAGAGTTTATTGTGCTGGCTAGCCAGGTCCCGCCCCACGTGGACTCGCAGGTCTGAACAGGCAGGAAGGACCTTGAGTCTTCTCCAAAGGCCCATTATGAAGGCTCCTCCTGTCCATCACAACAGGGCCCGCTAAGTACATAGTCAATTAGTAGATACTATTTTATCTTTAGCCTGTCCACTTAAGGTATATTGCTCCTTAGCCTATAGGTGTGCGGTCACATGAGCAAGTAGGCAGGGCACGTCCTGCATGTACTCAGGCTCATCTCCCTTGGCCTGTCCATCCAGGCAGAGCATGCCCGCCATGAGCCCGCTCCAGGCCTGGTACATCTTGTACATGCATCAGGTTAACTTCCTTGCCCTGCCCATATTCCACAGGCCCCGCCTCTTGTTTACCTTGTCCTGGGTAGAGAGGCATCAGCACTCAGGGCATCAGCATCCAGGGTGAGTGGAGGGGCTCTTACTGATCTCTGTTGGGGAAATCTGAGACAAACTACTATTCTTTTATGTTTTTATCCTTTCAAACCCAATAGAAAATTAGCTGAAGGATATTACAAACAACCTAGAGAGAATAATATAAATGTAAATATAAAATGCATTTATATATAAATATAAACTATAAATAGATGAAACTGTTCAACTTCATTGCTAATAAGTTAAAAATGCAAACCAAATAATAATCAGATTAAGAGATAAATATTTTTACCCCTCAGAGAGTTAAATGTTTGAAAGGTTAATAATATTCGGTATTGGGATCAGAGCAATAGGGCAGTGTGTTTGCCTTGCATGTAGCCGACCCAGGTTCGATCCCCAGCATCCCATATGGTTCTCCAAGCATCACCAGGAGTAATTCCTGAGTGCAGAGCCAGGAGTAACCCCTGAGCATATCCGGGTGAGACCCCAAAAGCAAAAAAAAATATTCAGTATGGGTGGTTAAAAAAGAATGAGGTGTTTCTAACCTTAGAAAGATAATCATGATAATGCTTATAATTATAAATCTTGTTATATAACATTTAAAGGCAACAGAAGAGCCAGAGAGATAGTACAGGGGTGAAGGTGCTGGTCTTGAAGATAAACCACCTTGGCACCATATGGTCGGTCCCCTGAGACCCACAAGGAGCAACCCTCAAGCACAGAGCCGGGAGTAGGTCCAGCGCTCCCACCCCACCCCAATACAAGTAAATCAACAGAATGATATGCATAGTATACCATTTTAAAACAGCAATATGTGGATTTTCTAGCTGTCTGTTTGTATATGTGTAAATATTAGACCTTGAAGGGCATACATTGAAGTGTTGGACAGTGTTTTTTGCAACCAGAATTCTGAATGTCCATTAGGCATTCTGAATGTCCATTAGGCACAATACCAAGTGGAAGCAAGTGGAAGGCAAGTGCAGAGCAGAAACCATTTCCCTGTCTCTTTTGGTTATTATTCCTCTGTCTCTCTCTCCCTCCCTCCCTCCCTCCCTTCCTTCCTTCCTTCCTTCCCTCCTCCCTCCCTCCCTCCCTCCCTCCCTCCTCCTCCCTCCCTCCCTCCCCCCCTCCCTCCCTCCCTCCTTCCTTCCTTCCTTCCTTCCTTCCTTCCTTCCTTCCTTCCTTCCTTCCTTCCTTCCTTCCTTCCTTCCTTCCTTCTTTCCTTCCTTCCTTCCTTCCCCTGGCAGTGCCAGACTGGGTCAACTACGTGCAAGGCAAGTGACTGTTGTACTATCTCTCCAGCTCCCCAATTTCTCCCAAAGCAAATGTCCCTGGGTTTTGCTGCCTGTATCCTTGGTACTTCCTTCTTGTTTATGGTAGTCACAATCAAGTGGGAGAACAAGCCCCACAGAGCTACTTCCTGTGGAGGCCATCTGCCACCACACAGGTCACAGTAGAAAGTGGTTTGGGAACTGGTGTGGGCAAGTTGTCTTGAGGACCCCAGAACATGCTATATCCTACAGTTCACACATCCCTTTATTTCTCTTGTTTATGTGCCTTGATTTTGGGTTGTTTGTTTTCGAGACAGTAATTAAGTCAAAAGTATCCGTGGTCATCCCAAGCACACACTACCCATTTCCAAATGGGAGCCATGGGACTGATTGAATTCCCTGGATGGCACTTTGTGCTGCCTCTCCTGACTTAAGTGTCCCTTCATAGAGTTGCACTTATTTCCACCATAGCAGGAACAGCTTGTTAAGCCTAAAGCCCCTACCACCATAGGAGACTCAGGTTTCCCCAGAGGTATTGGGGGAACACATTTGAGCAGTATTCACTAGGCTGTTGGGTGCCAACAGTAAATCCCCCAAAGCAGCCCCACACAGAGCAGGAGCTGAGCTGGGGGTGGAGGTGTGAGAGGTGAACCTGGCAGGCTTCAATTACGTTGCTAAGTTCTGAGTTGCTCTTGTCCTGAATGGCTGTGGCGGCTCACCCTGGAAACAGGCTCTTTCCTGGTAGCTCCATATATAGGCTGTGGGCTGCCTGCTGCCAGCACCTTTGTCTCCTTGCTCCCTGGCTCATGGCTGCTGCTTCAAAAGCCTCATGAGTCTTGTGTTAACAGAGGCTGAATATTTCTCTGGAGCATCAGCAGTGTTAAGACTCTGGACTTTGGAGTGTCAGTTTTGTGACAGGGGCTGGAGGAGAAGGGAGAGTGTGTGGGAAGAGATATTAAGCATATTTAGTCTCTTCTTATTTTAGAGAATTAAAGAATGGTGAGGATGGTATCCACATTAGTGGCTCATTGTGGGGGAGGGATGGCATTCCCGCCCACCCCTGCTTTCCCATAGGGCACCCACTTTTTAATGGCTGACCTTCCTGGAGAGGGACCTGGGCTAAAGGTGTGCTTCACCTTTGATGTGGAACCAGAGATCCAGCCACTATCCCATCCCCAGAAATCCATGTTTTGTTCAATTGAATGAACTGACCCTGGACTAAAATAAAGTGAACAACAACAACAACAACAACAAATCTGTGGGGTTGGAGAGAGAGCTCAGTGGGCTGAGCATGTACTCTGCAAGTCAGGGCCCCAGGGATAATCTCCGGAACATATAGATTCCCCCAAGCAACACCAGGAGCAATTTATAAGGTCAGAGTCCAGAATAGCCCTCGAGTACCACTCAGATGTGGTCCAAACCCCAAACCCCTTCCTGCCAAAATACATCAAACTGAGGCTAGAGAGGGCACTCAGGTCAAATAATCCTCACTCTGATGATGCTGTGTTCAAACTTTGTAATTCTTCAAATCATTTATTGCTTATCATAGCTGTAAAAGGTAGGTGATTTTATTACTTGCATGTTAAGAGTCTGAGGAACACAGAATTTACATTTTATTTTACTTATTTTGGTTTTAGGGCCACACCCAGCAGTGCTCAGTGCTTACTCATGATTGATCCTATGCTCAAGAAATACCTTTTGGGGGGTAGGGCATTTTCCTTGCAGGCAGCCAACCCAGGTTCTATCCCCAGCTTCCCATATGGTCCCCTGAGCACCACCAGGAGTAATTCTTGAGTGCAGAGGCAGGAGTAACCCCTGAGCATCACCAGGTGTGACACGAAAAGAAGAGAAAAGAAATTCCTTTTGTCCAGGCTTCAGGAACATATGAGGTGTCAGGGATTGACCTGGGTCAGCTGTGTGCACAGCAAGCACCTGTACTCCTGTACTATCTCTCTGGGCTTAAGTTTACAATTTTTCCTTTTAAGATCCTTTTCTTTTTAGATTTTATTTTAAATATCATGATCTACATGCTCTGCTAAGGGCAGGATTTCTTGCATGAAACATTCCAGCACCTCGCCCTCCACGAGAGTGCCTGCTTCCCTCCGCCAGTGCCCCAGGGATCCCCTCCTAGCCCATGGGAAACACCTCCCTGCAGCGAGGTGTTTCCCACCACCACCAGTTCTGTTTCTATTGCTTTGGGGTAGTTGCTGTTTTCTTTCTAGGATTATTTGTATCACACATTTAATCCAAGATTAAGGAGCTAAGGAGTGGGAAATGTGCTATTAGTGCTAAAGTGGGTCAGAGGAGGCTGGAGCGATAGAGTGTCCAGCAGCGAGGGCATCTGCCTTGCACTTGCCGACTCGGGTTCAATCCCTGGCATCCTATATGCTCCCCAGAGTGCCGCCAGGAGTGATTCCTGGGTGCAGGGGCAGGAGGAATCGCTGGGCATCGCTGGGTGTGGCCCAAAACGCAGGTGTTTTTGTTTTTATTTTGCTTTTGGGTCACATCAGGTGAGGCTCAGGGGGCCCTCTTGGCTCTGCACTCAGGAATTATGCCTGGTGGTGCTCAGAGGAACATATGGGATGCTGGGAATCAAACCCAGGCTGCTTCCTGCAAGACAAATGCCCTCCACACTGTACTATTGCTCTGGCCCAACAATTTTTTAAGAATAAAATTAAGTGAGTTCCAGACCACAGCCCTAAACCTTTCCTCCCTGCTGTCCATTCTTCCTCCTGTCCCATTCTTACCAGTACCTGACCCCTGATTTGGTCATGCAGAGGCCCAACAGAGGCCAAGCCAGAGTGTTGTCTTTCCCCAAGAGAGCCTGCCCAGTATCTAGGCCCGCCTGCCTGTCACCTGCCCCACGGGAGCTGATCCATTGGGACTCTGGTCCTTCTGAGAAGCCCTGGAGTGTGATTCTAATTCAGAGGCAGCCCTTCCTCACGTCCCCAGCTTCCTCCCTGCTTCTCCTTGCTCCCACCCCCTACCCCCACTCCTGCAGGAGCTAACCCTTTGAATATCTGGCACGTCTGTGGCTTTTCTCCAAGCACCCCACTCATAGGCTGGCTACCCCCAGACCCCTGCAAAGAACGTTTAGCTTTCAGAGACCTTAGGCCTCACTGCACAATTAGGAGCTCCCTCCTCTTCAGAGTCAGGTGAGATCTCCTGAAAGCGACCAGCACTGGCTCCTGCTCAGCTTTGCAGCCTGGTCAATGCACATCACAAGTGCACAGATTTACCGTTGGCCCTGCCCCCTCCTTTTTCCTGTTTACCACTTAATTTTTACAATGTAATCTTTACAGCCATTAAGTGCTCGATACTTTTTTTTTTCTCTTTTGAATTGCATCAAAGGAAAGCCCTTTGTTTTCAATATGTCTGTTTGGTAAGTAGCATACCGGTCTTTATAATCATTCCTAATTTGCAGGTTGGGGGTGGGGAACTCCAGGATCCGAGTCCATTTTTCTTCCCTTTGCTTATCACTTAGACTGACACCATGGCAACTGTTTGTGTATAAAGACTCTTGAAGATATTTTAAGGGATATTTTCACCAAGTGGAGGGAGTGAAGTTGGAAGTGTGTGTTCCTACTGTGCTACCGATTTGTAAGTTATAAAGAACATCCCCCAAATTGCAGTCACCTCTGGGATTTGGAGGAGTGGTGGGAGAGATGCTTATAATTTCCATGTCTTAAAGATAATAGGATTATAGAGGTGTTCACTTATTTGTTCTTTACTGAATCTAGTATTTTCTAAACTTTTCTTTTGGGGGGGCAAACCAGCAATGCTCGGGGTCTTACTACTGATTCTGTGCTTAGATATCACTCCTGGTTGGCTCCAGTGAGCATATGGGCTGCCAGGGAACAAACCTGAGTCAGCCACATGTAAGGCAAATGCCCTACCCGCTGTATTATCTCTGCAGCTCCTTTCTAACATTGAAAAGAAAAATCCCATTGAAAAATTAGGCGCGTGGGTTGACTTTTAGCAGTAGCACAATCGGTAAGGCATTTGTCCTGCACCTGGCCTACTAGGATTCAATCTAGGTATCCCACATGGTCCCCTGAGCCTGCCAGGAGTGATCCGTGAGTGCAGATCCAGGAGTAAGCCCTGAGCACTGCTGGATGTGCCTTCCCCACCACCGCCCTCAAAAAGTTAGGAGTTTGGTGCCAGAGAGCTACAGTAGCCTGATCACATGTTTTTGCATGCTGGAAGTCCGGGTTAGATGCCAGCTGCTCTGTGGTCAGTGAGCACTGCTTAGAGTAATCCCTGAGCACAGAGCCTGGAGTAGCTCCTGAGCACCTTTGGTGTGGTCCTAAAGGCAAATAAATAATTGAATACAAATTAAGATTAAAGATAGAAATTTGAAATTGCTGAGGGGCTTAATGACGCTCCATTCCAGTTCGAACCTTCTCTACAACTTACTATTATTTCATTCTAATGTAACACGCACCCACAAACTCACCACTTAAATCACATGTGGCAGGAGGCTGGGGAGATAGCTTAGGAGCTAGGGGGTATATACTTGGTTTATGCAAGGTCTCAAGTTTGATCCCTGAAATAGCTTGGCAGCAGAACAGAGTTTTGCTGGGTATAGTCCTAGAGTTACCTAAGCACTCCCAGAGTGGTTCTGGTGGTTCCCAGCACTGCTGGACCTGAGCAATGCCACATCAGTGGGCCTGAGTATTAAGCTATCTGACCTAGTTGATGGAGTATCATGGGAGTGATCCCCACCCAGGACTTCCTAGCACCACTTAGGAGTAACTGTCCACCTCCCCCCCACCCCCTCACTACCCAAAAAACCCCTTGGGAGTAATCCACATTTATCTCTGTGGTTCCCATCCAATCTCTTTACCTTCCCTCACCCAAGGTGACTTTCTGTGCTATATGAGAATCAGATTTGGAGTCAGGGATCTGTCTTATTATATCACTGAAGGGCAAATCTGCTTTGACAAATTTAACATTTAAAAAATCCTTAAATGGCCTCACTTGGCAGAAAATAAAGCTCTGATTAAATGCTGCTTCTTGTAGCATAATTTTCTATGTTTAAGAAGAGCTCAAATATAGATGAAATATTATTCATCTCAAAGCCACCACCCACCGATTTGGCTTAGACTTCCTTCGCATTCCAGAAATTCTTTCTTCCAGGATAGGGCCAGGGCAGATGACTAAGTGATCCCCTCCCCTACCCACCTTCTCTCTCAGTACTGATTAGTGTTTTCCTTCAGCCTCTGCTATGGGTCAGAGGCTGCAGAGTGACATTCTCCTCCCCAGCTCATAAGTGAGCGACTGTGGTGCCGAGTGACGCAGGCTGCTGCCATTACTCACTGCTCCAGCACTGAGCGGGCATCTGTGTTTCACAGTCACTGACAGGCAGCAAAAAGTGGGGTCCTAAGACACTTGGTAGATATAAATCAGGGATTAAAAGTATGATAAGTGTTGTGGAACCATCTTAGCTCATTTTAACTTTTTTTTGGGGTGAGGGTTTCTTAGAATAAAAATGATCTCTTAGAGTGAAGATAGTCTGAAGGATGATTTGAACTAGCAGGATGATCTGTTGGTTTGTCTTATTGATGGATTACTGTAAAGGATATATAAGATCTGAGGTTACTAGATGCCAAATACTTCAATGAGACTTTATCTCTAAACCACTGACCAAGAGCTTTTGTACCTCTAGGGAGTCAGTTGTGAGCAGGACCAGGAGCTCTTCAGTTCTCGCCCTCGTTCTCATATGGGAAGGACAATCTTGTTCCTTGGGTGGGTTTTCATTTTGGGAGTGTGTAATCTCAGAAAATTAAGCCTATGGGGGCCGGAGTGACAGTTCAGCAGGTAGGGCATTTGCTTTACATGCAACTGACCCAGGTTTGATCTCCAGCATCCCATATGGTTCCCTGAGCACCACCAGGAGTAATTCCTGAATGCCGAGCCAGGAGAAACCCCTGAGCATGCCTGGAGATCCCCCTCCTCCCAAAAAAAAAGAAAGAAAATCCTATGGCACAATGATCAGAAACACTAATAAATAAACATTTAAGGGTGTATAGGTCTTCATGCATGTGAGATATAGGCTCTACCCCTGAGCTACATCACTAAGCCTGACTATTCCACTTTTGGAGACATAATTTTCAACTTGTTTTCTGTCCATATCCTGTTATTTCCCAGGATCATTTCAGCCTTTTTGTTTCCCTCTTTCTTTGTCATGGAATGTATGATCTGTTTCACTCTTTTGACTCACAGTCTCACGTTGTGTTGAATTGTTAGTTCATCCTTTCATGATTTGTATCTCACCTCCCCAATTCATCTGTCGGACTTGCGATGAGACCAGTTCCATATATTCTTTTTTCCCCGTGCTTCCAACAGTATTGGCACATGCAGGTACTCAGAAGATAGTTGTGGAGTTGAATCTGCTACATCCCAGGGATTAGAAAGAGAATCATTTGTGATTCCTGAGCACATACACTAACTAACCATCAGAGCTCTACAATTGTCTTCTAACTCTCATCAGGATAATAGGGTTTTAGAGTTCAAGCACAAATTTTTAGTTACTAAACCATCCTCAGTCCATAAGCCCCCAAATTGTTATTTATGTTCTATTTCTCCTTCCGTCCCCCAACAGTGATATGCTTCCTACTAAAAAACCAGTTCTCAGTCTCTGTTGCCTTTGGGAATTTGCTGTTTCCTTATTATGTTTCTTACTATCCCACATATGAGACAGGCCATTCGTGTCTATCCCTCTTCTGATTAACATCACCAGCATAATACTCTTCAGATGCATCCACATAGCAGCGAATTGTATGATTTTATCCTTTTTTAAAGCTGCGTAATATTCCTTTTTATTTTCCTTCCCCCCTCCACCCCCATGTAATCTATTCTTGGACAATTGGCATTATTTCCAGATTTTGGCTATTGTGAATAGTGCTGCAATGAGTGTCTGAGGACAAATGTCTTTTATAGGAAAAACATTGGGGGCTTTGTGGGGTCAATGCCAAGAACTGAAATTTCGTGAATGGGAGATCAATTCCTAGCATCAAAGGAAGCGCACTGGGACAATGATGGAGAGACAAAGACACTCTGGTGGAGAGTGTATTGATGGGATGTTTTATAAATAAATAAAACCTTGCCATTATCAATACTGTAAATCATGATGCCTAAAATATTTTTAAATATTATTTTTGTTTGGGGCCTTACCTATCTTTGTTTAGTAACGACACACCTAGTTCTGGCTCAGAGATCACTCCTGGCAGTGCTTGGGGGATCAGATGCAGTGCCAGTGGTTGAACTAGGATGAACTGTGTGCAAAGCAAACAGCTTAACTCCTATATTATCTCTCCAGCCCTGCCCTGTGTACTTTTCAAAATACTTTTCTAGAAATTATCTGATCAGAAGCTGACAGTATCCTAAGAGCTCTTTATTTATAGTCACTTTTCAGATGAGAAGTTGACAAGATAAAGATTAGCGGTCCTAAGGCAGGTGAGTTAAGGTCAGGGCAGGGCAAGAAGCCAGGTCACCTAACTTCATGCCAACGACGTTTTACTTGTGAGCAGAGAGAGTGCTGAGGAAAAGATGGTGTGGCCCAACAAGGGGAAACACAACATAGAAGGAGGGAGGCTTAACCAGGACTCAATGGAAAAGGGAGGATGAGGTGGTCTTATCTTCATGCTACTAACCCAGGCTAACGTTTCTGTTTTCTTTAAGTTACCACCTTTCACTGTAGATGTCATAAGGACTGTAGACGTCATAAGGACTGTAGACGTCATAAGGATTGTAGACGTCATAAGACCTCATGATAAATGATGTATCAGACTAAAAGTGACATGAGTGACATGAAAAGCGCCTCTGCTCCAGTGCATCTCAGAGCCCTCTCAGAGTATGTCCATTTTGTTTGGATTAGTGTTGCCATTCTTTCTGTGGTCTCTGGCATGAGCTACAAAAGTCTTTTTGCTTTGTTTTGTTTTGTTTTGCAACACCCAGCAGTGATCAGGACTTACTCCTGGCTTTGTGCTCAGGTCTCACTCCTGGCTGGGCTCAGGGGACCACATGGAGTGCCAAGGATAGAACCTGGCTCGTTGCATGCAAATCAAGTGCCCTATCTGCTGTACTCTTGGTCAAGTCCTATAAAGCTACAGCATTCTTTTATCTGTCTGTCTGTCTGTCTGTCTGTCTGATTGTCTGTCTATCTATCTATTTATCTATCTTTGCTTTTTGGGTCACACCTGGCAATGCTCAGGGTTACTCCTGAGTCTGCACTCAGGAATTACTCCTGGAGGTATTCAGGGGACCAAATATGGGATGCTGGGGAATTGAACCCAAGTTGGCTGCATTCAAGGCAAACCACTCCGGCCCCACAAACATTTTTTTTAAGTGAATTGCTGTGAGATAGACAGTTACGAAGTTGTTCATGATTGAGTTTCTGTCATACAATGTTCTAAGAACATTCATCCTTTCACCAGTGTACATTTCCCATTTCTAATGTCCCCAGATCCCCAACTCTCTCCCAAGTCTCCCTCTATGGTAAACACTTTTATTCTCTTTATTTCCTTGTAAGTACTGTTGTTTGCAGTAATGTTACTGAAAGGTATCATGTATATCATTTTATCGCCTTTCAGTTTTTTGTCCAGAATGATAGTTTACAACTACCATTGTCATAGGAGTCACAAACTCTTAAATACAGGTAAGGATGGCTGGGTCTGTGCCACATCTCCCCCATTTCATCTTATGGGGAGTTTGGGTCAGAGCATGTGCTCCACATCTGTCACGGTGTCCCTCAGCAGTATAGGAAGGTGATGAGCACAGTCGTGCTGTTAAGAGTGTGCCGATAGATAGCAACCTTCTCTGGATGGGAGTACAAGTCTTTGTTCTGAAATCTTAGAAGTGTCTTCTCATACTCTCTCTCCTGAATTAGCCATTGAGCTGCAGAACAAATCCACTACCCTCTTTTAGAGAAAGAAGAAAATTGGGCCGGAGCGATAGCCCAGCGGGTAGGGCGTTTGCCTTGCATGCGGCCGCGCCTGTGCCGGCCCGGGTTCGATCCCCGGCGTCCCATATGGTCCCCCGAGCACCGCCAGGAGTAATTCCTGAGGGAAGAGCCAGGAGTAACCCCTGAGCATTGCCGGGTGTGACCCAAAAAGCAAAAAAAAAAAAAAAAAAAAAAAAAAAAAAGAAAATTGCCTGCCATAGATGCAGGTTGGGGTGCTGGGAGGGAGGGAAATGGGGCACCCTGGTGTTGGGAAACGTGCACTGGTGGAGGGATGGGTGTTGGAACACTTTATGACTGAAACCCAATCACGAGCAGCTTTGTGATAGTCTAATGCATGACACTTGAATAAAAGAGAGAAAAGAAATCCAGCACCCACTTTCCCACAGGTCTAGGCAGAGAAGATCAAACAGGAGAGTTGACCAGAAGAATAGTCAACTCTTCTCTGCTTATCATATGAGGCAGGGAGGGAAAGAGTGGAGTCCACATTCAGGGTCTCTCTATCCACTCATAAAATGGGGCTCAGAAACGTCATAGACTTGAAGCAACTTTTCCTCCAAAAGGACTAATAATGTGCTATCCCGCTCTTATCAGCAGATGAATGGACAAAGTAGTGAAAATATCAGCATTTTCTAGTGGCTCCACTTAAACGCACAAATATCCTATGTGCAGAATATATTGATTCCTATCGAGTTAGGAATTGTGAAGCAGAAAGGTCAAAGGTGTAGTCCCTTTCTCAAGGAGTTTACAATACAGAATAAGAGGCAGGTTAAAAAGTTTTACAATTGGGGGGCCGGAGCGATAGTCCAGCGGGTAGGGTGTTTGCCTTGCACGCGGCCGGCCTATGCCGGCCCGGGTTTGATCCCCGGCATCCCATATGGTCCCCGAGTACCGCCAGGAGTGATTCCTGAGCACAGAGCCAGGAGTAACCTCTGAGCATTGCTGGGTGTGACCCAAAAGCAAAAAAAAAAAAAGTTTTACAATTGGGGGCCAGAGCAATAACCCAGCGGGTAGGGCGTTTGCCTTGCACGCGGCTGGCCCATGCCAGCCCGGGTTCAATCCCCGGCATCCCATATGGTCCCCTGAGCACCACCAGGAGTAATTCCTGAGTGCAGAGCCAGGAGAAACCCCTGAGCATTGCCGGGTGTGGACGCCCCCAAAAAAAAGCAAAAAAAAAAAAGTTTTACAGTTGCACTGGGCTTCCCTAGCATTAAAGGAAGGTGGTGAGCACAGTATTGTGCTAGTTGATAGTTTTATATAAACAATGAGACTCACAAACATGGGGCAGAGCTGCTACTGGCTCTCCCTGTGCCCAGCCGCTCATAAGGCGCCGGGAGGGATGGCAGGTTCTCAGCCCTGACCCGCCACCCCAGCAGAGCCTCACAACAAGCCAGACAACCCCCCCACTCCATGAGGGCCTCCATTTTCCACATCCTGACTTCCCCCTCGTCAGAACTCCACTTAGCAGACCAGTCTATCACAGTTCGGCTCATCAATAAATGCTGGATTTTGAGATGACTACAAGAGTATGCTACCTGCACGGCAGAGCCTGGCAAGCTACCCGTGTCGTATTTGATATGCCAAGTACCAGTAACAATTATAGACCTCATTCCCATGACCTGATGGAATGGTTTGAGGCTCTTTATGTTCCTGGAGCAAGCAGGTGCCCTTGGGCTCTACTTGCATGAGACAGGTCATATGGAGATGTTACTGGTGCCCGCTCGAGCAAATCGATGATGAACGGGAAGACAGTGATACAGTGATATAAACAATGACCAAAGTCATTGTTTATGGAATAGTGACTATGTACAGGTAGGTAGAATTTTGTCACATGGACAGCAAGATAATAATAGTTGGGCAAGCCTTCTGACTAAAATCTCCACTGCTTTATGATTCTACAACAGAGGAAAGTAGGCAGTGTTGTAGGAGCTCAGATGAAGGCAGTCACTTAGGTTGCTGAGCGGAGGGGAGGGTGACAGGAAAGGTCACATAGGATTCTGTGAATGCTTGAACATCTAGTTGAGACCAGTCAGTTTAATGTGGGAAGAAAGAGGGAGCATTAGTAGGTCAGGTCTGCACAGGAAAGCTCAGTGGGAGAGAGAGGGAAGGATGCTGAGCGGGGCAAGAGGAGATTGGGAAAGGATGCAGTGAAGTCAGAACTTCACATGCTTTTATGATTATGCTCATTTATTTCCAGGTTAATCCAGAAGTGTTTGATAATGCTCACTATTAAGACCAGTTGACATAAAAATATTTATCTCTGAGTAGAACACAAATGAAAATATCTAAGAGAGGCGGGAGAGCAGCCATCAGGGCATCAGGAGCCGGAATCTCAACCATCTGGGATCCTGCAGAGACTTGGCGGCCCATTCCAGAGTCTCAGGTATCTTGCCAAAATGATTTTTAAAGGAGAATAAAAACACCAATACTGTTGCCTGCTGTAATAATAGTCACCAGAAACTCCTCACATTGACACTTACGTATTTCCTGCCAATGACCTTGGAGGGCATATAATGGACAGAGAGCAAAGGCTTTGAGGGGGCAATAAAGCAACCGGTTGATTGAGCTCTTTGGGTTTGTATTATCATTGCTGCCTTTAGCCATATGTTTTCACAGGCACTGACAAGCCTGGAGCAATTCCAAAGGAATTCCTAAACCCAGATTTCAAATCATCATTCCGTCTCTGGATTGTTGGTGCTTTGTTCAGGAAACATAAATTGATGAGCGTTCTTATGTATTTCTCCAAAGTTGATCAGGTCCTGGTTGTTTCACGAGATGCTGAGGATGTTGAAAGAGATGCTATTAAACTGCCAATCCAGCTTGTAGTCAAGTAATCACAAGCATTTCTCCTCTTTGGAAGAGGGTATCTTGCCTCTTGAGTGGAGCCCAGGAACTACATAAAAAGGAAATAAGATGATTTCTTTTTTCAGTCTGTTTGGTTGTTCCTTGCTATCCCACCCCCACTTCTACTTTTTAAAAATGGAATGAAAACAGATTCAATCTGCTGGCAATGATGGTTTTGAAGTACAGCATGGACCCTGTTTCTGCTGCAGCTGTCATCCGAGACGATCGTCATTTGCCACCACTGGATATTCCATATGGCTATGATTTGTCACCCATTCTAGGTCTTTCTTTGTCCGTCTTCTTGACCCCCTTCTTTCACTTATAAATCTTCCTCAATTTTACAATCAGAGAAACTAAACCAGAGGCTGGTAGTTCAGGTGACTGAGGAGCTGGAAACAGAGCCTGCAGTGTCCTCAACTCCACCTCCACTCAAAGGACAGCTTGCTGCTTTGCAAGAAGGATGGCATCATGCTAAAGGCTCGGGAGAACTCAAAGTCACAAGTACACTGGGTTTTTTATTTAACTTGTGTGAAGGGAGAGAAGGGATAAGTCCCAAAAAAAAAAAAGCGTAGAAAATTTCTACTTCAGAGAAATTCTTGGACGGATGGAGGATTCAAAAATCTGTGTAAGTTGGGATATTCCATACAAAATGAAAGGCAGGTTACTTGCTCTTGTGCCTCATCTCTCTCTCTCTCTCTCTCTCTCTCTCTCTCTCTCTCTCTCTCACACACACACACACACATGCACACACACATACCACTGTTTCAAGGACATTCTTGAATCTTGTTTGTTTGGTCTTTTGTTTATTTGTTTTGTTTTTGAGTCCTACCTTGCTGTGCTCAGGTCAGTCCTGGCTCTGCGCTTGGCATCCAGTCCTGGTGGGACTTGGAGAACCATATGTACTGTCAGTGATTGGCCAGTCACCAATTGGTCAACTGATCGGTCAGATGCATACAACATTCTTTTTTTTAATTTTTAAAAATTTTATTATACCACTGTGAGATATACGGTTACAAAGCTGCTCGTGATTGGGCCTCAGCCACACTGTTCCAACACCCAACCCTCCACAATCCCCAAATTCCCTCCCCCGTCTCCACAGCCTGCCTCTATGGTAGGCATTCCTCCTCCTCCCTCCTCCTTCTTCTCTTCTTCCTCCTCCTCTTCCTCTTCTCTTCCTCTTCCTCTTTCTCTTCCTCCTCCTCCTTTCTCTTCCTCCTCTTCCTTCTTCCTCCTCTTCCTTCTCCTCTTTCTTCTTCCTCCTCTTCCTCCTCCTCTTCCTTCTTCCTCCTCTTCCTCTTCTTCCTCTACCTCCTCCTCTTCTTCCTCCTCCTCTTACTCTTCCTCCTTCTCTTCCACCTCCTCCTCCTCTTCCTTCTCTCCCTCCTCTTCCTCCTCCTCCTCCTATCTCTATATGTCTCTCTCTTTCTCCCTTCTCTTATACATTGTGGCTTGCAATACATACATTTAGTGGTTATCATGCATATAGCTTTGCCTATGTTCAATGCTCAGTTCTAGCCTGGTGTTATCATTTCCAACAATTGTCAGCACACTGGCCAATCTCTAACCTCCACTCACTCATGTTAGATTCCAGCCATTGACAAATCTTCCTGGTGTATATGTATTGCCTGGCCTTGAATATTGGTCTCATGCTGTTTGTTTTATATCCCTGAAATGATTGCAGTCATTCTACATCTGTCCTTTTCCTGCAGACTTATTTCACTCAGCATGATACTCTCCATGTCCATCCATTTATAGGCAAATTTCATGACTTTGTTTTTTCTAACAGCTAAATGGTATTCCATTGTGTAGATGTACCATAGTTTCTTTATCCAGTTGTCTGTTCTTGGGCACTCAGGTTGTTTCCAGATTCTGGCTATTGTGAATAGTGCTGCTATGAACATAGAAGTGCAGATGGTGCTTCTGCTGTCTGTCATATTGTTTCCAAAATTTAACATTCTTAAATTTTGGAAACAATATGGTAGTATATTTGTCTTTTCTCTACCACTAATTGGAAAACAAAGTGCTTTCTGGCCAAAATGAAGTTATTTTCAGCAACTTAAAATGTGAGCATAGGGTCATTACATTTTCTCTTGATCAAGTTTTTCATTGAGCAGTCATTTTACTAAGTATTCCATATGCATTGATTCATTTAGCTCTCTGCCATACAACCCTCACACTGGTTGAGACAGTATCAGAATCCAAGTCCATTGGCTCTCAAGTCTGTTGTTCTTGAGTGTGTGTGTTGGGGAGTGCTCACTGGGTGGTGTTCAGGGGCTATTCCTAGATATGTGCTAAGGGGTCATCCCTAGTGGTGCTCCAGTGCCTCTAGGGATCAAACCAAGATCTCCCACATTCAAGGCAAGCACTTTAACTCCTATTCTCGCTCTCTGGCTCCTAGTACCCTTGTTCTTAACCATCGTGCTTTACTGCTTTAATTGTCAGAGCTGTTAGTCAATCTTGGAGGCTGCAATTTCCAGGTAATTCCCCTTCCTCATCTAGTCTATCATAATTCCAGTATTCTTTGACCTATGCGAATAGACGATAATTTTAACTACCACCTACACACCTACTAACAATAATAAGAGGTAGGAATGAGTAAGAGGAAGAAATTTGACATAACTAGCATTTTAAAGGAAAGGAAAAAGGGAAGGTGATTATTCAGTCTTCAAATACTTTAGAAGAAATACAGAAATAAGCAATTAATTAAGAACATGATAATCCACATATATGAATTTTATCCTTTTTTTCTTACATGGGGATATCCTCAGGATATGAATGAGTTTTTTTTTCCAAAACAACTTTTTTTTTAGCACTTCCCTTCAGAGTTATCATTTCTGTACTTTAAAATTATGTTACGATTTTTCCTTTAGTTGTACTAAGTAAGAGAGACCATGTCTCCAGCCTTGGGCCGCCTTCTCAGTTGTTGCTTTCATTCTTTCATAATTGAAGGGTCCCTGCAGTCAAGTTTTCATGACCTATTTTGAGGAAATGTGGGAGAACAAAATTTTGTTATTATTTTTAACCCCTCCCTCTATTGCCCTCTAAGAAGGTGGGTTCTTTTCTAAGCTAAGTTTAATCGTTCTTTGATAGTCTTCTACTTACTTGAGGATAAAATTTAATTACTGGGGTTGTGAGTATGACATTCTAGATGCTGAAGCAAAAGAGTAAAATTACCATGTTTAAAGAAATAACGAATAAAACAAGAGGCAACAGTTTCAAGATGGAATTACTTTTGGGGGCCGGAGTGATAGCACAGCAGGTAGGGCGTTTGCCTTGCACGCAGCCGACCTGGGTTCGATCCCCAGCATCCCATATGGTCCCCTGAGCACCGCCAGGGGAAGAGCCAGGAGTAACCCCTGAGCATCGCCAGGTGTGACCCAAAAAAGCAAAAAAAAAAAAAAAGGAATTATTTTGAAGCTAAGTGAGGTAATTTAAAGTATCTGGGTAGAAGTTTTCAGCACATAGCAAAGGCTGAACCAATGCTGAAATATTTTGCACGATTATTCTTGTGGTTGCTGCTGTTATATAAGCCTTTCTTGGAAATAATGTGCTAATGATAGAAATAGAATCAAGAAGAAAAAATCAAAATAAAGAACTGGAAATGATGTTTTGAAGTGTTACTTGCAATACCAATTTAAACACAGAACTAGGAATGCAAATGAAAGAAATTAAAGTTATAGAACAAAATGTATTTATTTTAAACCATAACCATGCAAAGTCAAATTACAGTCAAAAGTCAGGGAAGGGGAAAACGTATGAGTGCTAATTTGTTTTAGTTGTGCCTTTAGACCAGCCTTTCTCAACAAGAGACCACAGAGCCTCTGTGAGCCCCCAGAATATTCCAAGAGGGTTATAGGTGAAAAGTCACATAAATGGGGGCCCCACAACACAAGACTCACATACCAGCCAGTAGAAAGGAGGCAGGAGCACAGGAAGGAAATAAGTTCAGAAGGTGCCCTCAGTTGAAAAGACTTGACAAATTATATTATTGGACCTTATAGCCTATAGTTGAGTTCTCTAGATCCATCTACATAGCAGCAAAGCACATGAATTTTTTAAAAAACAAATAGTATTCCGTTGTGTATATAAAACCACATTAAAAAAATAATCCAGTCATTTTTTTCTTGTATACTTGAATTGTTTCCAAATTTTGGCTATTGTGAATAGTGCTGTAATGAACATAGGAATACAAACGTCTTTTCTGAATAGATTTTTCTGTTCCTTGGGGAAGATGCCAGGAAGTGGAATTGCTGGGTCATATGAAAGCCACAGAAGAGCCTGGCAAGCTCCCGTGGTGTATTTGATATGCCAAAAACAGTAACAATAATGGACCTAATTCCCAACGAATGGAGACGTTACTGCTGCCCACTCAAGCAAGTCGAACAACGGGAAGACAAGCGATGAAAGCCCAATTTTTACTTTTCTGAGAATTGTTCATATTGTTTTATTATTTTTTTCTTTTTGGGTTACACCGGTGATGCTATGGGGTCACTCTTGGTTCTGCACTCAGGAATTATTCCTGGTGGTGCTCAGGGACCATATGGGATGTAGGGAATTGAATCTGAGTAAGCCATGTACAAGGCAAAAAACCCCACTTTCTGTGCTGTCTCTCCAGGCCCTGTTTAAAAAATAATCTGAACCAGTCGACGTTCACATTAGCAGTGAGTGAGAATTCTTTTTCCTCACATCTGTGCCAACATAGGTTGATTCTGTGTGTGTGTGTGTGTGTGTGTGTGTGTGTAATGTGTGCCAGGCTCACTGGTGTGAGATGACATCTTATTGTTGCTTTTTATCTGCAATTCCTTGATGAGAAGTGGTGCAGAGCAGACGTTCATATATCCTTTTGAGCATCTGTAAGCCTTCTTTGAAGATGTTTTTATTCATCTCTTCCCCATTTTGATGTATTTTTTCTTGTAAAGTTCTACCAGTGCTTTATATGTTTTAGATATCAATTCTTTATTATATGAGTAGTAAGAAAATATTCTTTTCCAGTCTGTGGGGTGTCTTTTTTATTTTGGTCCTCACATGCTTTGAGGTTTAAATGCTCTTTAGCTTGATGTACTGCCATCTGTTTGTCTTTTCTTTTTTTTTTCTTTTTTGGGTCACACCCAGCAATGCTCAGGGGTTTCTCCTGGCTCTGCACTCAGGAATTACTCCTGGCGGTGCTGGGGACCATATGGGATGCCGGGGATCGAACCCGGGCCGGCATGGGCCGGACGTGTGCAAGGCAAACGCCCTACCCGCTGGGCTATCGCTCCGGCCCCATGTCTTTTCTTCTAATTTGTTTGGCCAATGGCTTTGCATCATTGATGGTAACTCTAGAGTCAATGTCATGAAGTGTTCTACCTATGTTTTTTCTCAATATAATCCAATCCATGGATTTAGGTCGGTTATCTAAGTCTTTAATCCATTTTTTTCCTGTTTTTCCTAGTAACAGAAAAAATTTACTTTGGAACAAAACAAAGGTAGAATAAGCCTGGCCTTGTTTGTTTCTTAGACCTTGACACATTCACAGACCCTAGCCAGTTTCGAGTAGAATCTGATGTGGAACCACTTTAATCCATTATGGTTTGACTTCTGTGTATTGTGTTAGAAAGAGGCATTTTTTTTGCATGTTACTGACCCAATTTTCCCACCAGCTTGTTCAAAAGGTTTTTTTTTTTTTCCGCCACTTCATACTTGTTCCTTTACTAAATACCTGAGGATCTGTCTCTGGACTCTAAATTCTATTCCCTTGGAAGGAGAGTCTGTCCTCATTCCAGAAGCACACTGTTTTGATTATTACAGCTTTATAATGTAACTTGAAGTTGGGGGAAAGAGAATCCTGCCATCTTCTTTTTTCCCCCTACGATGGCTTTGGCTAATAGGGGTGTTGTGGAATGGGGTTATTAATCCATATAATTTCTTTCAGGAATGGGGAGGGGCCTGCTGGTGGGTTAAGCCAGTTGCCTCCCCTAAGTTGAAAAAAAAAGTCATGGTTATTTTTTCAGGAATTGCACTGAATTTGTATAATGTTTTGGGCAACATTATTATTTTGACTATTAATCTTTCCAAAACATTGAACCAGGAGTGTGTTTCTATTTCCTTGTGCTCGCTTTCTTTTCTTTTAGTAGCTTTATATAGTTTTCTTTGTATAAGTCAACTCTTTTGATAAGCTGATTTCTAAGTACTTTATTTCATGAGGCACAATTATGAATGGGATTGTTTTACAATTTATTCCTCTATATTTTTTTTATTTGCTTATTTTAAAACTATGGATTTCTGAGCATTGATTTTATAAAGTGCCACTTTACAAGTCTAATATTTCTAAGAGACTTTGGGGGGCAACTTTAGGATTTTCTAAGTATAGTATTATGACATATGCAAATAGTGAGAGTTGGGATTTTTTACTCATTTGGATGCCCTTTATATCTCTTTCTTGCCTAATTGCTATGGCAATGACTTCCAATAGAGGGCTAAAGAGATACTACAGCAGGTAAGGTGCTTGCCTTTAATGTAGCTGATCTTGGTTTGATCCTTGGTACCTCACGTAGTCTGTTGTGCCCAAATAACAGATTAGTGAGTTAAAAAATCATGTTAAGGAATTATTTCAGAAAAAAATAGTATGAAACTAATATCCAAGGTCAGGCAAAACAGGGGCCAGGAAGACTTGTCAGTAGTTGGTATCTACCACAAGTGTGTGTGGGGCGGAGGGTAGGTAAGGTAGAGAATTGGCCAATTTGCCAATAATAGTTGGAAATGGTAATGTTAGACTAGAACTGAGTATTGGAAGTAGATAAAAGGATATATATGATAACCCTTTAACCCTTCTGTGTCTGTATTGCAAACCACAATGTACAGAGACAGAGAGAGAGAGAGAGAGAGAGAGAGAGAGAGGGAGGGAGGGAGGGAGGGAGGGAGGAAGAAAGGGAGGGAGAGAGAGGGAGGAAAAGCTCCTTCTATAGAGAAATGTTGGGGTCAGGGGTACACTGGGGACCCTAGTGTTGGGAAATGTGCACTGATGGAGGGATAAGTGTTGGAACACTGTATGACTGAAATTCAATCATGAAGAGCTTTGTTATGGTCTATCTTACAGTGATTTAATTTAAAAAAATAAAAGAAAGAAATTTCTTCCAGGGGTCAGTGATGCAGCTCAGTGGTAGAATGCTTGTATTGTGTGTGTGAGGTCCTGGGTCTGAGCCCTAAAACAGTCACATACAAAAAGTATGTTTGGTCACATATGAAAAGTATTCTAGAATCTCCCATATATCTCTTTTTACTTTGTGGACTCTTTGTCTCCCCCTCATATTTTCTAAATAAAATTATTTTTATCTATGAAAAAATTTTAAAGAACTTCTTTCAAAAAGTCTTGTGCTAGCTCAGCTCAGTGGTAAAATCCCTGTGTTAGAGACCTGGCACCCTAGGGAGATTGCCAGCATTATTCATAGGAGTAGATTTTACAGAAAAAGAATCTCTTGCTTCAAGTGGCTGTTATCTGCTGTGCTGCTGAAGAAATGCAAAAGCCATCAACATGATTATGGTTAGTAATGTCACTTAATTTTAGTTTCTTAAACATTTCTTCCCTTCCTTTGATGCTATTGCCTGGGCGACTTCTCTGTTGTGGCACTGCAAAGCATACCTGTGGAGCTGGAGGTGACACTTGGTGTTTGGGGCAGTGCCAGCCAGGACTGAATTCACAGCATCTACAAGGCAGGCATTCAACTACTGAGTCACATCTGGGGACCCCCAGATGTCTCTCTTAAGCAGAGTCATTTTCAAATTATGAAAAACCTGCACAAGGCAATTCTATGTACTCAAAAGGATCTGTTTGGACGGTAATTTATTGACAGAAAAGCCACTTTCAAAGAAACATAGATGGAATTATCTCCTTTCTATAGTGTGCTTCTGGTTTAATCATGGGAAGTGTACCTGAAAACATTATCTCAGCAGGCCAATCCATAATTAGAGGTCTAATTTTTCCTCCAGGCAACTTTCTCCTGACTTGTCCAAGGGAACCAATGAGGGGTACCTATAACACCATGGAAATGGTTCTAAATATTTTCAGTGCCAGCACTACTATAGAGCTGGTATGTGGGAAGTGGGAAGTTGCATAGTGTTATAGCCAAAAAACAATTGCATGACCATAGGCTCATACCCAAATTCCTCCCTCTCAGAAGGACTAGCTGGGAAGACCCACAGATACTCCTGACCCACCGGCTTTCTTTGAAAAAATTTTCTGTTAAAACAGTCAGCCTAGAGAAAGTTAGTCTTGGACATCAGAGTATCTAGAACTATTATCTTGATAATTATCTTCATAATTAGTAAAACAAAAAATAAACTGAGCAGACTTTGGGAAGTTTCTTTGCTGCAAGGATGATAAAAAGCTAGTAAGCAACCAGAAGTTAAAGGACAAATGTCCAGAAATCTGTTACTGATATTTTCTGCGTAGCTCCAATATCTTGATTGCCCGGGAGGGATGGCGGGTTCTAGCCCTGGCCCGCCACCCCAGCAGAGCCTCGCAATAAGCCAGATGACACCCCCCACTCCATGAGGGCTGCCATTTTCTACATCCGGACTTCCCCTCTCTTCAGAACTCCACCCAGCAGAAGAGCCTATTACAGCCGGCAAGCGGCTGCGCAGTTCATCAATAAATGCTGGTTTTAGAGGTGACTACAAGAGTATGCCACCTGCACGGCAGAGCCTGGCAAGCTACCCGTGTCGTATTTGATATGCCAAATACCAGTAACAATTATAGACTTCATTCCCATGACCTGATGGAATGGTTTGAGGCTATTTATGTTCCTTGAGCAAGTGGATGCCCTTGGGCTCTACTTGCATGAGACAGGACATATGGAGATGTTACTGGTGCCCGCTCTAGCAAATCGATGATGAACGGAAAGACAGTGATACAGTGATACAGTGATCCCTAACTACCATTGCTTATCCTTATAGTGCACTTGTTCTAACAACTCACTTTTAGCAATTCTTAGTCACACTCTGATCTAAATGCATCAGTTTTTATGATTGATGAATTTCTTCATGATCTCACTTCAGTGCTTTTTTTTTTGCTTTGTTTTGTTTTGGGACCACAGCTATATTCAGGGCTTACTCCTGGCCCTGTGGTCAGGGATTATTCCTGGTGGGGCTCAGGGGATCATATGTGATGCTGGGTGTGGAGCCCAGGTTGACTGCTTGCAAGGCAAATGCCCTACCTTCTGTACTATCACTCTGACTCCTCAGTTCTTACCCAGAATAAATATATAAGACTCAGGAAAGTTGTAAATTGAGATAAATTACTTATTTATTTTTAGGTGATTCCTTACAGTTCACCTACTTCCCAAACCAGTTTGAGCTGATTGAAGTAGCAAAACACTTGTGACAGAACAGAGTACAGATTTAGAAAAGGAAATAGAAATTATTTAAAATGTCAATCAAGAAAGAATTGGTTATGTAATTGGAAGAAGACACACCCTTTCTCTGCCTCTGTCACTGTCAGAGAGTTGAGGGATGAGAGGACTTGGCAAATAATTTGATTGTTTGTGGGTTAAGAGACAGAGCAGTTCCAAAGGCAGTTCTTTGTTTGTCTAGCTCTAAGCAGTATTTGCTAAGAAGTAGGTAGGTTAATGATGGGCCCTAATACTAGTGGTTTGAAGGGAGCTAAGAAAAAGTTAAGTGGGGGGCCCAGAGCGGTAGCCCAGCAGGTAGGGCGTTTGCCTTGCACACGGCCAGCCCATGTAGGCCCGGTTCAATCTCCAGCATCCCATATGGTCCCCGAGCACCGCCAGGAGTAATTCCTGAGTGCAGAGCCAGGAGAAACCCCTGAGCATGGCTGGGTGTGACCCCAAAAAAAAAAGCAAAAAGAAAAAAAAAGAAAAGGTTAAGGAGTAAAATGAGTGAGAGGAACCCTCAGTGTTATATATAATGTCAGGACTCCCCTAGGGCTAGGGACTATTGTTATATTTGGGTAACACTAAGGAAAGATTTTTATCCTGCAACAGAAATTTGAAGTGTGCTGTACCCAAGAAATTAGTATTTATCCTAAGAAAACACATGTGAGTGGTGTGTGTGTGTGTGTGTGTGTGTGTGTGTGTGTGTGTGTGTTTTGATCTATGATCATCTGCTAAACATTGGGAAGATAGGAAGAAAAAGCTATGGTTCACTCCACATGGTGAACAAGTTCTAAGAGGGTTTCCATGATTTCTACTTCCTCAGACCCACACTCTTGGTGATTCTCTCTTGGGTTAGGACAGGATATATGACCTGCTTTCACCAATACAACATGGTGATCATGGAATATCACACTTACAATGAATTCCTATTCTATCAAGTCTATTACTAGCACACACACACACACACACACACACAAAATGACTTTGAAGACAAAAGCTGCCATGAAATACCTAATTGTATTCTGAGCCCAAGTGGTCAAGGACTATGTGAGCCTTCTAAGGGCTGAGGACAGCCTCCAGCATGAAACCGAAGCCTTCTGTTCTGCAACTGCAAGGAAATAAATTCATCTAGCAACCTAAGGATATTATCCCAGTCCCAGTCATACCTTGAATAAGACCACAGTCTCAGAGTCTGCTGTATTGTGGCCTGCTGAGACCTTGAAGTTGAGAACTCATTTTTGCTTGGTTACTCCCAGATCTCAGAGGTACAGAATGGTCTGGTAATTCATATATTTTGTGTCAGTCACTAAATTTGATAATATTTTCTGCAGCACTAAAAGCCTATATATACCCTGTGACTTTCAAGGCAGAGAACATGGAGAGAAACAAGTTGGAGACATGGTGTAGAATCAAAAGCTCAGTTTTAGGTCTCAAGTGACAGTACAACAGATAGGGTGCTTGCATTGTATGCAACCCACTGGGTTTGATTGCCAGCATCCCATGGTGCCCTGAACCTGCCCTGAACTCAAAGCTAGGAGGAAGCCCTTATCACCAATGGGTGTGACCCAAGCACATCCCCCCAAATTAAAATAAACAAACAAAAAGTTTTGTTTTAGGGCTGAAGGTATAGTATGAGATAAGGTGCTTACCTTGCATTTGGTCAACCCCAACACTGCCACAGTGATCTAATACAGAGCCAAGAGAAACCCTGAGCCCCATAGGGTGTGGCTCAAAAACAAGGAACATTTAAAAAACTCTGTTTTAGCCAAGCTAAATTTTACCTTCCTGGTAAATATCTGAGTAAGCTGACAAGCGGATGATTAGCTATATAATTAGATATATAATTCTTCTTTCCCAACCACTTTCAAATGAAAGAATTGCCAGAACAATAATATAGTTTGGGGAGTCATCATAAAATGACATTTAAAATAATGAAACTGAATGAACTCTCTACAAAGAATGTGAAGAAAGAAAAGTGTGACTAGATTAAACACCAGTGAACAGGTTTCCACTGCTGTATAAAGGGAGAAGATTTCTGTTTGGTATGTCTTAGCTCTGAAAGCTGTTATTGGTTTACGTGAATATTTTGGTTGGCATTGTAGAATGCATATTTCATACTTCACATGTGAGATCCTGGGTTTGATTCCTGGCATCATACACAATTGTTTTGTGTGTGTCAAGGTCCCCAAATCACCTGCCTTTCAGAGAGAAAGAAAAATGTGTAAAGCAACATTTAGTTATTGGAAAGAGGGAAGATCAATTAATCAAAAGAGAAAGTAAAAATAGCTACAGAGATGAAAGGAAAACCATGAGAATGTAGTGTCCTGATAACCAAGGAGGGCAGGATGGTTTTGTGTTGAGTGTTGTGAAGAGGTTGAATAAGATGGAACAGAGAAGTCATTATGGATTTTACCATAAGGAGGTCACCGGAAACCTTGATAGAATCAGTTTCAGTGGGCAGAGGAATGGTGTAAAAAGCATATGTAAGAAGGAAGAGGCAATAGGAAGGATTGGTAAGGGAGGTACAAGTAAACTGAAAAAGGTTGCTGTAAGGAGACAGAATGAAACAATAGCTCAAAAAGATTTAGGGACAAGGATGGGGTTTACAGTGATGAGAGATCCTAGTGACTGTAGATTCATGTGAATAATTGAGAAAATAAGGAGAAATTAATGGTGGGATAGAAATATAGTTGCAGAATAAAGTCTTCAAGGAAAAGATCAGGGCCGGAGTGATAGCACAACCATAGGCATTTGTCTTGTATGCACTGGACCAGGGTTTGATCCCCAGCATCCCATATGGTCCCCTGAGCACTACCAGGAGTAATTCCTGAGTGCAGAGCTAGGAGTAACCTCTGAGCATCGCTGAGTATGATGCAAAAAAGTCAAAAAAAAAAAAAAGAAAAGGAAAGGAAAAGGTAATGGCAATCGAACCATGAGTAGAAGAACTGAACCTAGGGCTGGGAATGCAGCTATTGTAAATGAAGAATGACATTGTTTGGATAAAGATAAAAGGAAAAAATGTGCTGGTGGAAAGGTGAGCATGTTCCAGTCTAACTCTCACAATGTTAACATTTGATGTTAGTTGTTCAGCCATGAAAGCTGGTAGAGGATACAGAAGAAGCTTAAAGCATGCCTGGGATGTAGCTCAGGGGGGAAGGACTGCCTCTCTCCCACTAAAGCGTGTGCAGGTTCTATCTCCAGCACCACATTAAGAAACACTTGGAATCAAATTAAATAGCTTAAAGTAGATGTCCCATTTTGGTAGAAAAATGAAAGGTTGCCAGGCAGTATGGATTTGCAATCCTGCTTTCGATTTGCACTCATGAATTTAAAATGAAACTAGTCTAAAAACTAAGGCATAATATACTGAGAATAGACTGAGCAATAATATTCAATTCTTCAATCATACAAGTAGGCCGATAATTGAACTTAAATGGGTAAGTATAGAGGAAGAAGGATCAAGAAATTGAAGAATGACTGCATTTATTTGCATGACATAAATATATATGTACATATTATGATACCAATATCCAAGGTCAGGTGAAACATGGATCAGGAGGTCTTGTCAAAGGTGGAAATTATCACAAACATGTGGGAGTCAGAGGCTAGGTAAGACAGAAAATGGAACAGTGTGCTAATAATTGTCAAAAGTACTAAAACCAACCTAGAACTGAGCATTAAATACAGGCAAAAAAGACACACATGACAACCTTTTCATGTATGTATTCTAATTCACAATGTGGAAGGGAAGGAAAAGAGAAAGAGATAGAGAGAAAGGGAAAGAAATAAAGAACCTGCCATGGAGGCAGGCTAGGGGAGGGGGAGTGAATCGGGGACATTGGTGGTGGGAAATGGGCATTGGTGGAGGGATGGGTGCTGGAACACTGTATGACCAAAACCCAAATATGAACATCTTATGAACATCTTCGTAATTGTATATCTCACGGTGGTATAATAGATACTTAAAAAATTTTTAAAAATCGCCAAAAAAAAAAAAAGAAATTGAGATTGCAGAGCAGCCGATTTCAATCCCAGGTAGGCAGTTCTTGGAGGTGAAAATCACTGGGCATTCATGGAAATGGAGCTGGGGTCCCCCTTCTCCTCTCTGTCCCATCCGGGAGGCCTGGTGGACCTGCCCACAAACTGCATATGGGCTATTGGCCATCATGCAGAGACTCAGACACATGGGGGGGAGAGCTGCTGCCATCTGGTTCTCCCCAAGTCGCTCGGCTGCTTGTGGTCATGCGGTACATCAAACTAGTGGAACCAATCATGTTCTAGAAACTCAGAAAGTAAATTCAAGAACAGAATTTGGCCAGATCTCCCATAACCCAGAATAAGGAAGAAAATGGATTTATCAATAACATTGCCATGTATGTGCTTTAACGGTCAATACAATCAGTGCCAGATGATGGAGCAGGCATGGGGATTGGGGTGGGTGGGAAATGAGGGTCTTTGGTGGTGGGAACACACTGGTGGTGGGAGTGGTGTTGAAGTATAAAACTTTCTATCAACAGTATTACGAAAACCTTTTTACTTTGTAAATCATGGTGTTTCAATAAAAAGGGGGGGGGGGGAGGAAATTGAGATTGTTGGCAAATGAGCCTGTGTAGTGAATGACCCTAAGCAGTCTAAGTTTAGAGGTAAGAGAAGACCAAGAGAGAATAGAAGAGGGTAAATCACTGAACTTGAGGCATCAACACATCAAAGAATTGCTTAAAACAATTTCTAGAGTTGGTAAATTGTGGGATGGGTGATGGTCAAGAAGGAAAGATGCTTGGTGCTGAGGTTTTTTAAAATATTTTATTATACCACCATGAGATATACAATTACAAATATGTTCATGTTTGGGTTTCGGTTATTTAGTGTTCCAGCACCCATCCCTCCACCAGTGCCCATTTCCCACCACCAATGTCCCTGATTCCCTCTCCCTTCCCAAGCCTGCGCCTATGGCAGGTTCTTTATCTCTTTTCTCTCTTTCTTTTCTCTCTTTCTCTCTTCCTTCTCTTACATATTGTGGATTGTAATACATACACTTAGAGGTCATCATGTGTATCTTTTTGCCTGTATTTAATGCTCAGTTCTAGGTTGGTATTAGCACGTTTGACAATTATCAGCACATTGTACCCTTCTCTGTCTTACCTAATTTGAATGGCCAAAAGACATATGAAAAAATGCTCATCACCGCTAATCATCAGAGAGATGTAAATCAAGACAACAATGAGATATCATCTTACACCACAGAGACTGGCACATATCCAAAAGAGCAAGAACAACAAGTGCTGGCGTGGATGCAGGGAAAAGGGAACTCTCTCCATTGTTGGTGGGAATGTCGACTGGCACAGCCTTTTTGGAAAACAATATGGACATTCCTCCAAACTAGACATCGAGCTCCCATTTGACCCAGACATACCACTCCTGGGAAGCCAAAAACACACAGCGTAAACACCATCTGCACCTTTATTTTCTTAGCAGCACTATTCAAAATAGCCAGAATCTGGAAACAACCAGTGCAGGTCTTCTGGTTTCAGTCATGGGAGGTTATAGAACTACAGGAATTTATCCATTTCTTCTAGGTTCTCATGTTTCATGGCATACAGACTCTCAAACTAGTCTCTGATGATCACTTGATCACTTGAATCCCGTTATTCATCGATTTGCTCGAGTGGGCGCCAGTAACATTTCCATTGGACCCTATCACGTGCCAATGTAGCCCAATGGCATCTGGTTGATTCAGGAATATGAAGAGCCTCAAACCGTTCCTTCAGGGTCTTGACAAGGAAGTCTGACCATCTTGTAGGTGGGCGGCCCGTGATCTTTTGACATCCCGTGGGATCCAGTCGGTAATGGCTCTAGTCCAGCGGTTGTCTCCAAATCGCCAAAGTCTCTGATGATCTTTTGGATTTCTGTCGTTTCTGTTGTGATGTTCGCATTTTCATTTCTGATTCCGTTTATTTGGGTTCTCTCTTTCCCTGTCCTTATAAGTCCTTGCCAGTGGTTTGTCGATCTTATTTATTTTTCAAAGAACCAGCTCTTGGTTTTATTAATCTTTTAAACTGTTTTGGGTTCCCACTCATTGATTTCCTCTCTAAGTTTTATTATTTCCTTCTTTCTGCCTGGGTTGGGCTCCTTTTGTTGATCTTTTTCTAATATTTTGAACTGTGAAGTCAGATTATTTATGTGGACACTTTCTTCTTTCCTGATGAATGCTTGCAGAGCTATGAACTTTGCTCTTAACACTGCTTTCGCTGTGTCCCACAAGCTCTGATAGTTTTTTGTCTTCATTTTCATTTGTTTCCAGGAATCTTTGGATTTCCTGTTTGATTTCTTCTACGACCCATTGTTTGTTCAGCAGTGAGCTGTTCAGTTTCCAGGTGTTTGGTTTGACTCCCTACATCTGTGTATGGTTAACTTCTATTTTCAGTGCATCATGGTCTGAAAAGATAGTTGACACAACTTCTGTCTTTTTTATTTTATTGAGGTATGCTTTGTGGCTCAGCATGTGGTCTATCTTGGAGAATGTTCCATGTGCACTGGAGAAAAAGGTGCTGAGGTTTTGGAAGAGAGCACTCTGCAAGTGATAACTATTTGAATGCTTCTCTTTCGACCTTTTCAACCAAATCTTAAACTCATTCGATTCACACAGACATCAGCTTCCAATTATGTAATCACACTCATTCTCCTATTCTTCAAATAGTGGAATCATACCATTCATATTTTTGTCTCTGCTAGATTGGATTCTACAAACTGGAGGTGGGGTGGGGAATGAAAGTGCAAAGAGGACAATTTCAATAGTTCATTGCTTAATGGACCTTCCTTTTATGTGTGCTGAGGAGTGGGGAGGAGGTAGGTCCGTGACACCTCTGTTCATAGGTTAGCTTCAGCTCCTTATGTCTGTTTTTGTGGGAAACTCTGCCCTGACTCTGACGCCAGTATTTTCAGAGCATTTCTGTTTGTCAGTGTGGCCTCTAGACACATGCCACTTTGTAAATTGCTCAATCCAAGATGGAGTTTTGGGTGAATGCTGGCTATGTAATTCTAACTGAAGAGCAAAATGTCAGGATATCAGTGCAAATTATACTTCAAGGATTGAAGTGATTTCCAAAGGAAAATTAAACATCATGAAATTATTTCCCAAATACTGACTTTAGAATTTAGCTCTTCCTGTGGTGGGGCTCTATTGCATTCCAAGTTTGTTCACAGTCTGGCACTGGGTCCTTTGCCTACTACATATTCTTTAAATGGAATTATCTCTATGCCAATTGTCATTTCTTATTTAAATCTATAGCTTAGTACACTCCTATTGACCCTTTACACTTATCTAGACCATTTGCCCATTTTCCTGTCAATATAAGTGGCATATGAAATTTAGGAATGGTGCCAGAGCGATAGCCCAGCGCGTAGGGTGTTTGCCTTGCACGCGGCCGGCCTGTGCCGGCCTGGATTCGATCCCTGGCATCCCATATGGTTCCCCGAGCACCGCTAGGAGAAATTCCTGAGCAAAGAGCCAGGAGTAACCCCTGGCTTACTGGAAGCAAAAAAGCAAAAAAAAAAAAAAGAAAGAAATTTAGGAATATTTAATTCAAGAGTTTAAGCGCTTTAGCTGAGTACAATAAAATAAATTTATTTTGATACTTACTGTTTAGTGAGATTTAATTTTTCCCCAAATTAATTTTATTAAAGCACTGTGATTTACAAAGCTATTCATAGTTTGGTTTTTGACATACAATATTCAATCACCGTTCCTGCCACCAGTGTCTACTTCCCTCCACCACATATAGAAGAAATTTACATGTAATTTCCAATCCTAGTCCCCAATTTCATCTGAGTTCTCTTGTTTATCAACCTGCTCATCAATTTCTCCGTGTATCAGAAATCATTCCTTTCTCTCCCTTAGTTAATCTAGCCTCTGTATGCTTTCCTCAGCACTCCAACACCATTGTTTTCTCTTCAGTTAAAGATTTCCCTGAGTTACATTCCTCCAAAGACTAGAAATTGAACTCCCATTTGACCCAGCCATACCACTCCTGGGAATCTACTCTGGGAAACCAAAAATACGCAGCGGAAACACCATCCCTACTTTTATGTTCATAGCAGCATTATTCACAATAGCCAGAATCTGGAAGCAACCAGAGTGCCCGAAAATCGATGACTGGATAAAAAAGCTTTGGTACATCTACACAATGGAATACTATGCAGCTGTTAGGAAAAATGAAGTTATAAAATTTGCCTATAAATGGATGGACATGGAGAAGATTATGTTGAGCGAAATTAGCCAGAAGGAGAGAGACAGATACAGAATGACTGCATTTATCTGCATAACATAAATATACATGTACATATTATGATATCAATATCCAAGGTCAAGTGAAACATGTATCAGGAGGTCTTGTCAAAGGTGGAAATTATCACAAACGTGTGGGAGTCAGAGGCTAGGTAAGACAGAAAATGGAACAGGGTGCTAACAATTGTCGAGGGTAACTGAACATTAAATAGAGGCAAAAAGATACACATGACAATCCTTTAATGTATGTTCTGTAATCCATAGTCTGGAGGGGGAAGGAAAAGAGAAAGAGAGAGAAATGGAAATAAATAAAGAACCTGCCATGGAGGAGGGCTGGGGGAGAGGGAGGGAACCAGGGACATTGGTGGTGGGAGATGGGCACTGGTGGAGGGATGGGTGCTGGAACACTGTATGACCAAAACCCAAATATGAACTTTTTAATTGTATGTCTTTGTAATTGTAAAAATAAAAAATAAAAATAAAAAATAAATAAATAAAAGCTTTCCCTGAGTTATTGTGAAAACTGAGGCTACCAGTCAAATACTCCCTTAGGTTCTCTACCAGCTACCTACAAACTGAGTCTTCTCAGGCCAGAGAGATAGAACAGTGGATAGGGCACTTGCCTTGCAAGCGCCAACCTGGATTTGATCCTGGGTACCACGCATGATCCCTGCAGCATCGCCAGGAGGGATTCCTTTTCTTTTTTTTTTTAAATGTTTATTGAATTCTCCATTTAATCCTTACATTATTCCTTGCAGAAATTCTCCTATTACATGGTTTCCATGATACCACAAAGTCCTGTTTTTGTTTTTATTTTCCTGACCTTTCTGAACCAGTTTAGCACCTGTTCTTATTTGGGTTATCCAGGAAAGAGTTCTCATTACCATCTTAAAAATCTATACAGCCATTCCTTAGACCAATGGTTCTCAAAGTGTAGTCTTGGACCAGCTGCCTCTGTATCACCTAGGAACTTGTTAAAATGCAAATTATTTGGTCTCACTCCAGGTTTACTGAATCAGAAATTCTGCGGATTGGAATCCAGCAAACTGTTTTAACAAGTTCTCCAGGCACTTCTGATCAAATTCAATTTTAAGAACCACTATCTTAGTGTCGGGGAACGCCGCCGGGTCCCCGACAGTGTCAGGACAGAGGTTGTCTTCTACCTCCGAGGACTCTGGGAGAAAGATGAAAACTCACAAGTCCGGTGCAGTTCCAAAAGTGGCTTTTAATAGTACAAAAGCTCTTCCACAGAAATCCAATATAATGAACAAACTCTAGCTCTGGTCCGAACTTAGACCATACAAAAGAGCCTAAGTCTCCCACCAAAGAGAGAGGATGTCACCCGAGCTGAGTCCTACCCAGAAGGAGCAAAAGGCCAAAGAGCAAAAGGCCAAAGCCAAAAGCCAAAAGCCGCAGGAGCCAAAAGCTGAAGGCTGAGGGAACCAAAAGGGTGAAGGGGCCTCAAGTCAGCCCCTTATATACACCAAAGTAATCCAATCGGGAGGTTGTCATGCCAACAAAGAACCCTAAACAGAGTGTAGTGCCACACCCTATTGCAGGTATAAACAAAGGTTACGCCAAGGACTAAGGAGATTATCTCTTATGTAAAACACTGGAGAGAGAGAGGGCTGATATAAAGTAATACATCTTAACTTTATGAGCTTCATGTAATCTAGATGGTACCCACAAGGTCCTTCTTATTATTATCTGCACCAGGGTGATTCTGAGTATCTTGTTCTCATGTACTGAAAGGGTCACACTCGCCTGCTTAGAGCAAACTAGTATGATCCTTCCTATAGTCTTCCTATAGTCTCAGCGTAGCCAGGGTGGTAGTCTCCTGGTAAATTCTAACTGTCCCACGTTGGGTGCAGTGGGTATAAAGAGGAGCTGTGCCCAATCTAGAAAACATAGAAGTCTTAGTAGATGTATAAGTCAGAAGTTATTCAATCAAGGTGACTTCTGTAACTGCCACACCCTCTAGAAGTGTTTACATAGAAGAGAGATCTCATTAGAATGAACATTGGCTTAAATAAGATTAAGCTGGGAGTGAGCAAAACAACAAAACTCCCAGATTAGCTAAACATGTCCTCCAACATCTTAGGCCTCTCACTAATGTCTTAGCATTCTCTTCCTGGAATTGAGACATTTTCATTTTTGTGGTTGTATCTCATGATACTTCTACCTAGTATCTGGAAAGGAAGTTACTAGAAGATAGTTCGATTTTGCCATGATGTCTAAATATTGAAGCAGTACCTTGTAAACCTTCTGGCACTAATGGATCAGCATCTTGACTGTCCACGGTAATCTGGATTATAGCCTGACATATTTGCCAAGCCAGAAATCTCAGTAATCATGTATTCAAGGCTTCCTTGTTGCCTGCTAACTGCTGCCTCTGGATAAACTCAGGGTAATATGGACCTGTTTATTCAATGTAAGTTTTCCATAATCTCATTCTGTTCCTCATAGTGGGAGTACTTGTCAGAAAGGATAACTTGGATGTGGAGTGGGGCCTTCAGTGTCAAAGACAACCAGAGACTCCTGAGACTACCAGATTCCCCTGAGGATTTCTCCTGATGTTTTGAGATTTGTCCCAGTTTTGGATTTTCTCAGGAAGGGGTCTTGGTGAAGGTGTTATTATTTCCATCTCTCTTCTGGACAGTTTGGTAGTCTACCCTCCTCCATAGTCTTGTCCTAAATTCCATTGTTATATTGACTTGACTTTCTCACTTACTAACTAGGTGAACTTGGTCTAGTTGCTAAAACTATCTGAGCATCAGATTCATTATGTGATGATACCTACTTATAGGGTTAGTGAGAATTTAGCTAAATGTGAAGAATTTAGCAGTGTCTGAAAAATAGTGGGTACTACATGTGCAGAACTAGGAAGATTATTATTACTTTTTTTCTTGCTTTTTGGGTAACACCTGGCAATGATCAGGGGGTTACTACTGGCTGTGCACTCAGAAATTACTTACTTGGGGGACCATATCGGATGCTGGGTTGGCCACGTGCAAGGCAAATACTCTATCTGCTGGTCTATTGCTCCGGCCCCAGATTATTTCTTATTTTTATAAGCAACATACCAAGATTAATAGAGATTTTCTAACTGTGTCTCTTATAGTCAGAGAAAAGGAGCTCAAATCTTGAGTAAATATAGGGGAATACAAAATTATTTTAAATCTGAGTTTCAGCAAGGGAGTATTCAGTTCAGAGAGATCAGGTGGGAGAAACAAGATCACACAACAGGAAGGCTATTTCAGATTTTCAGCCTGATGTTCTATATAACAGATTGATTTTTGCCATTATGCTTGATTTAGCTACCATGGGGAGAATAAAAGATTCGTTTGACAGAATCAGGGGGTATATGAAAGTGCATTTAATGGAATGGCTTTAAGTTAAACTAATGGAAAATGTTGAATAGATTCTCTCTTTAAAAAACATTTTAAGACATAATAGAAGTAGAATGTGCTTATTTGAGAAAATCAAAGATTCAGAGAGGCCAAAAAAACCCTTCTAAATTAAACTAAAAAACTGAAAATCAAAACCAGAAAAGAAAACACCTCTGGAGTCACACCACATAGAGACAACCATTATAAATATATTAGAAAGAATTTTCTAGTTAACTTATTTGAACACATACACAACCCCAAAATACATGCCACATATAATGGATATTTACTGAATATACTATTTGGAACTTCATATTTTGAATTTTGGGCCTCATCCTGTGGTACTTAGAGGTGGCTCCCAGTGCAGGACTCAAAGGGCTATGAGGTTCTGGGTTTGAACCTAGTCGTCCCTGGTTAGCATGTACAACACGTGTTCCAGTTCTTTGAGCTATTTCCCAGTGAATTTACTATTTGTAGCCTAGTTTTTTTCACTTAGTAAATGTTCTGAAAGTTTCATAGAGGCATTGTTTTAATTTATTTAATTTATTTATTTTTTATTTAAAAATCATTTTATTGAATCACTGTGAGATAGACCATTACACAGCTGTTCATGATTAGATTTCAGTCATACTGTGTTCTAACACCCATCTGCACATTTCCCAGCACCAATGTCCCTGGTTTCCCTCCCACCCCTACCCCCACTCACCCCACAACCCCTCTCAACTTGCCTCTACGGCAGGCACTTTCTCTCTTTCTCTCCCTCTTTTCCTCTCTCTCTGTCTCTCTGTCACTGTCTCTCTATCTCTGTTTCTCTGTCTCTGTCTCTCTCTTCTTTTTGTGTATTTTGGCTTGCAATACAGACACTGAAGGGTTATCCTCTATATCACTTTACCTACTTTCAAAACTTTGTTCTAGTCCAGCAGCACACAGTTCTTATTCAGACTGTTCGTTTTCAACTATGTTACGGTTGTCCCTTCTGTATCCCAACTGCATTCTCCCCCAGCACTGAGGCAGGCTTCCAACTGTGGAACACTCCTCCCGACAGGCATTATTTCATCTACCCGTCCATCCGTCCGTCCGTCCATCCATTTATTCATTCATCCATCCATCCATCCATCCATCCATCCATCCATTCATTCATTCATCTGTTTATTTTTTTTTTTTATTTATTTTGCTGTTTGGGTCACACGTGGCAATGCTCAGGGGTTACTCCTGGCTCTGCACTCAGGAATTACTCCTGGCGGTGCTCAGGTGACCATATGGGAAGCCGGGATCAAACCCAGGTCTGGTGCGTGCAAGGCAAATGCCCTATCCGCAGGACTACTGCTCTGGCCCCAGGCATTATTTTAAATGAGAGCAAAAGTGTTTCTTTTCATGTTCATATCCCATTCTTTTAAGAGATACCTTTACCAAAGAACCAAATAACATTGTGAACAATGCAATATCTACCATTTTATTAACATTTTATATCAAATATTATATTCAAAAAGTCAGAAGTTAGAAACTTGATGTAAACTATAAAAAGTACACCCAAGAAATACCTCCCAGCTCAAGAAATAGAACTATCATTAGCATACCAGAAATATCCCTGTATTTCTTTCTATTGCTATCATTTTTCTCTTCCCTGTGTTAATCGTACTATGATTACTAGCACTATAGATCATTCATTATTGCACGTTTTATTCAGCTTCCATTTATGGAACCCTATAATATGTATTATTATAATTTTTGTTGTTCACAGGACTAGGGTTCAAACCCAGGCCTCTCACATGTTAGGCAAGTGTTTTACTGCTGAGCTGCATTCCTGCTTCATATGAATTATTTTCTGTATGTCTTCTTTTGCTCAACCTTATAAGACATGCTATTATAGCATTACTTTTCCTATGTATTGATACATTGTATGTATTCATACATTGATACATTTCATATGCATTGATCATGTGTATTGATACAATGTATTGATACATCAATACATTTCATATGTATTGATACATTGTATGTACATGCATTTCATATGTATTAATACATTGAACTATTTTTTTGCTCCCTACTACTACATGTGATTATACCATCACTCCGTCTTCCCTTCTGTCTAGAGCGGGCGCCAGTTTCTCTAGTCCTGTCATGTGTGAGCGGGGGGGGGGGGGAAGGCCAATTGCGGTTTTGTTTGGTGGTGCGGGGGGGGGTTCTTAAACACCTCAAATTTGAGGGTCGCGGGGTGGGGGTGGTCGGTGGGTGGAGTTTTACACTTGATTTATTTAGTATGCTTTTTAAGTACGTTTGTTGGCTATTTGGACATTCTCTGCTTAAAGTGTCTATTCAAGTCTGGGTCATTTGTTGTTGCTGTTGTTGTTATTGTTGCTATGTTGCTATCTTTTCTATTTTATGGACTCTTTCGTAGTCCAAATAATAGTCTGATATCAGTTAACGCATATTATTTTATAACATATATACAGCAAATTATGCTAACACATGCTTGGTGTGTTTGTGTCCTGAATATTTATGTCCTGACCAAACTCCATTACTGATATCCTAAACCTCTATGGGCATTAGGAGACTGAGACTTTAGGAAGACTCATCTGTACAATTAGCGCTCTTATAGTAGAGACTCAGATGTGCCCTTGGCAGTGTTCCTGTCTTGTTAATGTGTGGCTTTGAGGTTGATCCCTAACTGTGCCCCTCATCCCTGCAAGTGCTCCCTGCTGCCACAAGTATGTAACCTCCAGTGCACTGAAAACAAATGTGTGCAGCCACAGTCAAAGACATGTGACAGTGGACATGGCAGCCACACCAAAGTGAAGGCTAGGGAGAACAGTGAGAGAGATTCCAGAGATTCATCAGGCCAGGTGGACATTGACTGTGTTTGAGTCAGGTCTCAGGCCTTTGCTCAACACTGAAATACTGAATCTTCCTGTTTATGCTTGTTGGCTGGCAGCTTTCCAGATCTGTGCAAAGGAAATGCTTATTGTTCAGGTCTCCCAGTCTAGGACATTTTTTAGTGCGATCCAGATCAGATAATGTTATTAGTATCTTTGCCTGTGTCCCTGGGTGAATAATAACCCACATGTTACTTCTTCTTTCTTTCATTTCTTCCTTCCTCTTTTCCTTCCTCTTTCTCTTTTTCTTTATTCTTTATTACTTTCTCTTTTCTTCTCCTCCACCTCCTCCTCCTCCTTCTCCCTTCTCTCCTCATACCTCCTTCTTCCTCCTTCCTTCTCTGTCGGGAGCTGTTGGGGTCCCCAACAATATCAGCAAACGAGTTCCCTTCTATCTCCGAGGCTGGCGAGGAAAGGATGAAAACTCAGGAGTACAGCGTAATTCCAAAAGACTCTTACTAAAACAAGCTCTTCCACTACAATCCAAGATAAGGGATTCCCTCCATCTCTAGCTCTTGGTCAGAACTCTGACCATGCACTTGGGCCCAAGTCTCCCACCAAAGTGGATCCATGTACCTCAAGTCAATCCCCTTATATATCCAAAAGTAATCCTATCTTCAGGGAGAGTAGTGTCAACGGAAGATCAACAAAGATCAGCTTCTAGGTGTAGATGTAAAGTGGTGCCATACTATGGTGGTGCCATACTTGTATTAGGTCTAATAAAATGATTATACCAGGGACTAGTCTCTTCCTTCGAGATTATCTCTTATGTCAAAACACTGGAGAGAGAGAGGCTGGTATAAAGAAATACATCTTAATGGATGTATATTCATGGGAGAGAAACACATCATAATTTCATGGGCTTCATGCAACCTAGATGGTACCCACAGGGTCATTATTTATCATCTGCACCAGGGTGATTCTGAGTGTTTGTTCTCTGTTTACTGAAAGGATATTCTTGGATTTGCACTTAAGGGTTACTCCTGGAAGTGCGCAGGAAACCAACCATAAGGGATTCTGGGATTGAACTTGGGGTAGGTGCATGCAAGTCAAGCATGCTATTCCCTAGACTGGTGCTCTAGCCAGCTTTACAGTACTGTTGAGGATCGGGGTTCACACATGCGCCATTCCAACACCACACCCCATAAGCTCAGTTCTGTAGGCCAACCCTTCAGCCCTATTTGGTTTTTGGTTTTATTTTTTAATTTTTTGCCTCCTTTCCGGTGTTTCTTTATATCCTATATATAAAAGTCCTTTAAAAAAGTTTTTTGTCCTTTCCTTCCCTTCACTCAGTAGGGTACCTTCCAGTTCCATCCATGTACTCAGAAATGGCATGATTTCATTTTTGTTTTATGATAGCCAAGTTGTATTTCGTTGTGTATCTATGCCACAATTTCTTTCCTTGCATGTTCTTGGGTACTCAGGTTGTTTTCAGATCTTGTTACTTAATGTCAAGAAGCAAGTCTTGACATTGCTTTGGGAGAGTATGTGTGTGACAGAGGAGTATTCTACCCTAGAAAGAAGAAGCATAGTTTTCATTTGCATTGCTTAAGATTGTAGGCACAAGATAAGGATATAAAAAATGATCTACTTTTAATGGGTTTATTTCTGTTTTTAAATCTCTGTAAACATCTGAAGCTATCTATTTCTGTCTACCCATCATTGGTATACCACGGCTAGTATTTGTATTTTATTTATTGGACTGACTTTTTTGTCAAGACTTTGAAGGAGCTGCTCAGAAAGGGGACTTCTTAAATTGTTTCTATATTCAAGAACATATGACTGTATGTGTCTGAAAATCATCTTGACTAAAAATAACATTCCTAAATAATTCTCCACTTAAAATCTTGGAGATATGTTGCTTCATTATCTTTCCACTCAACGTATATTGAAAATTTTGAGTGATTCTTCCCCCAAGTTTCTGTCATAAGGAACTTGCCTTAGTGCTTGAAGAATTATTTTTTATGAATGAAATTAATTTATTTTAAAATAGCTTTATTGGGGCCGGAGCCATAGTCCAGCGGGAGGGCATTCGCCCTGCACGTGACCACCCTGGGTTCAATCCCTGGTGTCCCACATGGTCCCCCAAGTGCTACCAGGATTAATTCCTGAGTGCAGAGCCCGGAGTAACCCCTGAGCATTGCCGGTGTGGCCCCAAAAGAAAATAAATTAATTAATAAAATAAAATAAAATAGTTTTATTAAGAAAATATAATAGACTCACAGACATGGGGCAGAGCTGCTACTGGCTTTCCCTGTGCCCAGCCGCTCTTGAGGTGCTTGGGAGAGATGGCGGGTTCTAGCCCTGGCCTGCCACCCCAGCAGAGCCTCGCAACAAGCCAGATGACCCCCCACTCCATGAGGGCCTCCATTTACCACATTCGGACTTACCCTCTTCAGAACTCCACCTAGCAGACCAGCCTATCACAGCCCAGCTCGCACAGCCGCAAGCAGTCGTGCGGTTCATCAACATATGATGGATTTAGAGGTGACTACAAGAGTATGCTACCTGCACGGCAGAGCCTGGCAAGCTACTCGTGTCGTATTTTATATGCCAAAGACCAGTAACAATTATAGACCTCATTCCCATGACCTGATGGAATGGTTTGAGGCTCTTTATGTTCCTGGAGCAAGCAGATGCCCTTGGGCTCTACTAGCATGAGACAGGACATATGGAGATGTTACTGGTGCCCGCTTGAGCAAATCGATGATGAACGGGAAGACAGTGATACAGTTACTGAAAGGTTCATGTTCGCTTGCTTAAGGGAAAACTAGTATGATCCTTCCTTTAATCTTAAGAGGCAGTCTCAACAAAGCCAGGATGGTAATCTGGTAAACTCTAACTGTTCCGTGCTGGGACCAGTGGGTATTAAGAGGAATTGTGCTCAATGTAGATAACATTGAAATCATAGTAGAGATTATAATAGTATTTTAGAAGTTATTATTTCAGATTCAAAATGACTCCTGTAGCTTCCACAACCTCCATAAGTGTTTACACAGAAGAGAGATGTCATTAGCATGAACCCTGGTTTAAGAAAGAACATGTAAATAGCTTAAAGTGTAAGTAGATTAAACTGTAAGGATCCTAAGCTAGCTAGGTCTGTCATCCAAAAGTTCTCCTTCTTCCTTCTCCTCCTTCATCCTTTTCCTCTTCCTTCTTTTCATTGTTCTTCTTCCTCCTCCTCCTACTTTTTCTTTTTTTTCCCCAGGGGCACATCTGGCTTACACCTGTCTCTGAGTTCAGGGATCACTCATGGTGGAGATTGGGGGCCATATGTGGTACTCGGATTGAACCTAGGCCAGGCACCCTACTAAGTGCAAGGCAAGTGCCCTACTGGCTATACTATTTTTCTAGCCCCCAATAGCCTGAGTCTCAATGGAATCTAATTTATTTATCTTTTTCTTCTTATCTAAGTATTCTTTGAGACATCTATAAGAAATGTTTTTTACCCAAGGTCATCAATATATTCTTCCATGCTTTCTTGCAAATCTTTATGGTTTTACCTTTCTCATGTAGATCAGCAATCCACCTGAAAATAATTCTTGAGTTTGGTGTGAGAGGAAGTCAAGTTTCTTTTGAAGGGTGCTTATAGTCAATGAGTTCAGTAATATCTATTCACAAGACTCTGTTTCCTATGCTCAGCAAGGTTGCATATCTTAAGGTGTGCATATGGGTCTGTTTCTGGACCCCAAATACTCCCCTTGCTATTTTCACTATATTTATTTTTTATACAGAGTGTATACATTACTGGTTTTATAATAACTTATTTTATTTAGCTATTTAGAGCCTCTCGCTTTTTTTCTTCTCATCAGATGTTGATATGGCTACTGAGAAAGAATAATTATCATATTCTATTATTATGAGGTAAACTGGTACATGTACTTTACAAAGCAGTTAGTAGAACACGCTGAAGATTCAGTGACCCAGCAGTTTCACTCCTACAAACATAGCAACAAAAATGTGTACATATGTTAATCAAAAAAGGTGTTAAAAGCATTCTTGGAAACACTATTTATGAAAACAGAAATCTGCAAATACTGCATGCATTGTGGTATAGAATTCAATATAGCCACGTATTCAAATGGATGTATGTAGATGAATGTGTCTGTCCACACCACAGCTCCTAGCCATTGGCTCTGCCTTAACTCTGGATCTAACTGGACCTAAGGAATGAACTTCCTCCTTTTGCTTTCCAAGTGTAGAGGTGCTAACAGCTCTCATTGTGATGAGTCTGTGAGGACAGTGGTCTTGACACCTCCAACCATAACTTTTTTTCATTAAATACCATTAACTATCTATGATGAATTCACTTGTACACCAAGACTCTGAATGACATGATTATACACACAGACTTCCAATACAAACTTAAGTGTGATTATTGTTATAAGTTGTATACAATTGTTATAAGTTGTATACAATTAAACCATTCTAAAATTATTTACATTTATTTTTAAATTATTATGTTCTACAAGTAATGGATTTAAAAAATAATAAGTTTGTTTAGTTCTCTTTGGCTGGGTAAACTGTTTTCACTACAGGTGCCCCTAAGACCCTAAGAGGTTAAGATCCAAGGGCTAGAGAAATACTACAGAGGCTAAGCCATTGCCTTGCAGACCTCAACGCCTGGTTCAATCCCTGGTACTATATATGGTCTCCCAAACACTGTACCTGAACATAATGTCAGGTACCACTGAACAGGAGTGGTACCTGAACATAATGTCAGGAGTAAGACCTTACTATCAACGGTGTGGCCACCCAACCCAAATAAAACTCAAAGGAAAAAATACCGAATCAGACCACAGAGTTGTATCAGTGTCTGTATAAAAAGTATAATCCAGCTGTTTGATACAGAGCTCCATGAAATGTCATTCTTACACAGTTATTAATTTTAAATGCGGGTTCTAGCCCTGGCCCGCCACCCCAGCAGAGCCTCGCAATAAGCCAGACAACCCCCCAACTCCATGAGGGCTGCCATTTTCCACATCGGACTTCCCTCTCGACAGAACTCCACCCAGCAGACCAGCCTATCACAGCCCTCAAGAGGCTGCGCAGTTCATCAATAAATGCTGGATTTAGAGGTGACTACAAGAGTATGCCACCTGCACGGCAGAGCCTGGCAAACTACCCGTGTTGTATTTGATATGCCAAATACCAGTAACAATTATAGACCTCATTCCCATGACCTGATGGAATGGTTTGAGGCTCTTTATGTTCCTGGAGCAAGCTGATGCCCTTGGGCTCTACTAGCATGAGACAGGACATATGGAGATGTTACTGGTGCCCGCTCAAGCAAATTGATGATGAACAGAAGACAGTGATACAGTGATACAGTGAAGAATCTTAATATTAATGATTGTGGTGCACCTCATTTAATTGGCTAGGGGTGCAGTTGGTGTCAACAAAAAACATTTTTATAGAGGCCACACCTTGAAGTGGAGGGGAATGTGGAGGCATATACCAGGACTCCTCCTCCCCCAGACAACCAGGAAATACTAGAGATTAAGTGCAGTCTCACATCTGCTAGGCAAGTGCTCTAGAAATTAAGCCATGTCTCTGACTTTACACAAAATTCAGAAAAAGTTTTTAGGGTTGGGGAGATAGCTTGAGTAACAGAACACATACCTAGTACATGTAAGGTCCTGAGTCTGAGTCTCAGAAACTCCTAACATAGTCTTAATGAACCTAGAATATCACCATTACTGTATCATTAAGGAAACTCCAAACCGACATGTCTCTACCACTGGGCTAAGCCTTTCTGGGAGTGACACCTTTCACCGACTCCCAGTTATGCTGTGTGTGGTCCCTATACAAATTATTTTATAAAATGCCATTGCAGAACACTTGTATCACTTCACTTGGTCTGGGTTTTGTTACTTGAATGAATAGTCTTGGTGCTGCTCTGTGTGATCCTATTTCCTGCAAAAAGACAACTGATCCAAAAGACGCACTAGACCCACCATATTTTTTCTCTAGAAATCCTTGTATATATGAAGATCAGACATGAAAATTAGTTATAAAGCATGGAAAAGATAATTAATACCATATAAACAGGAATTCTACCTAAAAGACAATTCTTGTGACTGGAACTCTCCAATTAGAACTTCAGAACAGAAGCAGAAGAGTCACTAGAAGAAGGTGATTCTAGCTTGGCATTGTTAATTATATACCGGTGCTTCTGTTCAGAGCAAGCAAGATTCGGATGATACTGTCTACTTGAGAAGTTGTCATAAACCTGGTAGTACTGAAATTTGAACTCAGTTTGACAAGGCTAAATGGAGGAGATGGTGGTGTTTGAGAACGTGGTCACAAATTTTTTTTCTAGGAAGAGAGGCAGGATTTGAATGAAGCTTAGGTGTCAGGGAGCCGCTGGGGTCCCCAATAGTATCAGGACAGAAGTTCTCTTCTACCTTCGAGGCCTCCGGGGAATGGGTGAAAACTCACAAGTCCAGCACAGTTCCTAAAAAGGCATTTAATAGTACAAAAACTCTACCACCGCAATCCAATATAATTGAAAGAATTCTAGCTCTGGTCAGTACTTAGACCACACATGAGAACCCAAGGTTCCACCAAAGAGGATCCCACCAGAGAGGAGTCCTACTAGAAAGGAGTCCCACCAAAAAAGAGAGTCCTACCAGAGAGGAGTCCTACCAAAGAGGAGTCCCACCAAGGAGAGATTCTACCAGAGAGGAGTCCCACCAAAGACAAGTCCTACCAGAAAGGAGTTCCATCAAAGAGAGAGCCTTTACTTCAAATCTGTCCCCTTATATCACTGTATCACTGTCTTCCCGTAGTTCATCGATTTGCTCGAGCGGGCACCAGTAACATCTCCATACGTCCTGTCACAAGCAAGTGTAACCCAAGGGCATCTGCTTGCTCCAAGGACAGGAAGAGCCTCAAACCATTCTTCAGGTCATGGAATTGAGTTCCATAATTGTTACTAGTTTTTGGCATAACAAATAAAACACGGGAAGTTTACCAGGCTCTGCCTTGTAGGTGGTATACTAATAAAAATAATAGTATTATCTCTTGACAAATTAGGATAGCCCCTAATCCTATAAATAGATAAAACAACGACCACCTCTATGTCTTGGATCTGTGTGTTGGGTTCACTTTAGTTTTTCAGTTTTGAATCCAAAAATCTTTTTCTTGGACTAACTCTTAGGTTAGTCCTAATAGTTAGTGTGTCTGTGTAAGCAGCTATCTGATTCAGGCCATTTCTTTTACTTTGTTTTTTTCAAGGTATTATAGGGTTCACAGCAGACCTGAGAGGAAGGTGCAGAGATGTCCCACACAGTGTCCACTCTAACACGACCCACACTCCCCACTGAGTGCCGTACACCTCTTACCGGCACCATAAGCACCCTACATTATGCCTATACTTTCTGTGGGACTACACTTTTCTTTTAAAAAGAAAGACAACTTGACTCTCATGTTTGTTAGTTTTGGGGCTATATCCATCAATGCTCAGGGCTTATTCTGTCTCTGTGTTAAGGTATCAGTCCTGGCAGGGCTGTGGGTGACCATGTGGAGTACTAGGGATTGAACTCTGGTCAGCTGCATGCAAGGCAGTGGCCTGCCTTCGCACTATTGCTCAGATCCCCCTAGGCTCTTTGCAATCTTTATACCTTTTCCTTGACTTACTGTACAGGTATGTTGAAGAACAAGAAGAGAGGTTAATCTTTTGTTATAATTTTTATATACTGCATGTGGATGTAATTTTTCATTGTTAAAACAATGTTTGCTATGAGTTCCCCTTACATACACCAAAGTAATCCTAACTGTTGACAGGGAGGGTCCTGTTAACAAAGATCAGCTCAACAGCTTCTAGATAGTAGAAAAGTATAGAAGGGTGGTGCCACACCCTACTACAGTTCTAAACAAAGAATTATGCAAAGAACTAATCCCTTCTCTTGAGATTATCTCTTCTGTGAAACACTGGAGAGAGAGGGGGACTGGTATAAGGTAATACATCTTAATTTCATGGTACCCACAAGGTCCTTCTTATTTATTATCTGTACCAGGGTGATTCTGAATATCTCGATCTCTGTATACTGAAAGGGTCACACTTGCCTGCTTGAGAGCAAACTAGTGTGATCCTTCCTATAATCTTAAATGATTGTCTCAAGGTAGCCAGGGTGGTAGTCTCCTGTTAAATTCTAACTGTCCCATGCTGGGTCCAGTAGGTATAAAGAGGAGCTATGCCCAATTGAGATAACATAGAAGTATTAGTAGATGTATAATATTAAGTCAGAAGTTACTCATTCAGAGTCAAGGTGACTTCTGCAACTGCCACACCCTCCATCAGTGTTTACACAGAAGAGAGATCTCATTAGTATGAACCCTGGCTTAAGAACATGTAAATAGATTAAGCTGTGAGTGGATAAAACAGCAAAGCTCCTAAGCTAGCTAGACCTGTCATCCAACACTTAGGGAACACTTATGAGGTGCTGGAAAGCTGGTGTCATTGGAACATCCATTCACCAAACCTAAAGTGATCATCTATGAGGCAAGATGCAGAGCCATGGACTATGTGTTTTTTAATCCACAACTAAGAGTTTCTCAGTCTGAAAAATATTTTCACTGGTGTGCAGCTGTAAAACACTTAAAAACCTCTGCTTTATAACAACAATAAAGAGATGCACAAAAGACGGCCACTGTCCAGACACTGCCTGAACTGATGGAGAACAACCAGAAAAACCGGGCAAAAACTTTTGGCAATTCATGCACACACACTAACGAGAAAACATCAATTAAGGAGAGAAATGACTTAGCAAAAACATTTAATTTGAGCTCAATTCATATTTTGAACTCAATTATAAATTCTGGAAACTATTCAAGAATGATGCCTAGGGGAGTTTAATGTATGTAAGAATTTATTTCTGCCTGTTGAGCTAGAGCACAATATAGAGCAAGATGAGCCCTTTCAAAACATTGGGAAATCCTGCATATATCCTCATTTTCTTCAGATAACTCAAACTTTGAGAGACTCACAGACATGGGGCAGAGCTGCTACTTGCTCTCCCTGTGCCCAGCCGCTCACGAGGCGCCCAGGAGGGATGGCGGGTTCTAGCCCTGGCCCGCCACCCCAGCAGAGCCTTGCAACAAGCCAGAAGACCCCCCCACTTCATGAGGGCCTCCATTTTCCACATCCGGACTTCCCTCCACCCAGCAGACCAGCCTATCACAGCCTGGCTCGCGCGGCTGCTTGCGGCCTTGCAGTTCATCAATAAATGCTGGACTTACAGATGACTACAAGAGTATGCTACCTGCACGGCAGAGCCTGGCAAGCTACCCGTGTTGTATTTGATATGCCAAATACCAGTAACAATTATAGACCTCATTCCGGAATGGATTGAGGCTCTTTATGTTCCTGGAGCAAGCAGATGCCCTTGTGCTCTACTAGCATGAGACAGGACATATGGAGATGTTACTGGGGCCCGCTCGAGCAAATCGATGATGAACGGGAAGACAGTGATACAGTGAACTCAAACTTCATAGCATCCTACAGAATTTATTGGATAAGAAAAAAAACCTTCAACAAGGTGCCATTATCCTTCCTATGCAGGTGTGCCTTTAATGGAGTGATTGCTGTAAATATAATGAATTTTGTGATGTCTATTTTATTTATTTTAAATTTCATTTTATTTATTTATACACTCTATCTGTCTATCTGTCTGTCTGTCTGTCTGTCTGTCTATCTATCTATCTATCTGTCTGTCTGTCTGTCTGTCTGTCTGTCTGTCTGTCTGTCTGTCTGTCTATCTATCTGTCTGTCTATCTATCTATCTATCTATCTATCTATCTATCTTGCTTTTGGGGTCACACCTGGCAATGCTCAGAGGTTACTCCTGGTTCTTCACTCAGGAATTACTCCTGGCGGTGCTTGGGGACTATATGGGATTCCAGGGATTGAACCCGGGTTGGCTGTGTGCAAGGCAAATGCCCTACCCACTGTGCTATCACTCCAGCCCCTGTGATGTCTATTTTATTTTTTTCAGTTTTTAATATATTTTATTATACCACTATGAGATAAACAATTACAAAAAATGTTCATGTTTGACTTTCTGCCATGCAGTGTTCCAGCACCCGTCCCTCCACTAGTGCCCATTTCCCACCACCAATGTCCCCGATTCCCTCCCCCTTCCCTAACCTGCCTCTATGGCAGGTTTATTATCTTTTCTCTTTCTCTATCTCTCTTTCTCTCTTCCTTCTCTTACAATTTGTGAATTGTAAAATATTTACTTACAGGTTATCATGTGTATCTTTTTGCCTATATTTAATGCTCAGTTCTATATGGGTAATAGCACTTTTCGACAATTATTGGTACTTTTCCCTTCTCTCTCTTACCTAACCTCTGACTCCCACACGTTTGTGGTAATTTCCACCCTTCACAAGACCTCCTGATCCACGTTTCGCCTGACCTTGGATATTGGTATCATAATATGTATATATATAAAATAATATGTATAAATATATATATATTTATGTCATGCAAATAAATGCAGTCATTCTATATCTGTCTCTCTCCTTCTGGCTAATTTCACTCAACATGATCCTCTCCATGTCCATCCACTTATAGAACAATTTCATAGCTTGTTTTTCCTAGCAGCTGCATAGTATTCCATTGTGTAGATGTACCACAGTTTCTTTATCCAGTCATCAATTTTCGGGCACTCTGGTTGTTTCCAGATTCTGGCTATTGTGAATAATGCTTCTATGAACATACAAGTAGGGATTGTGTTTCTGCTGTGTGTTTTTGGCTTCCCAGGGTATATTCCCAGGAGTGGTATGGCTGAGTCAAATGGGAGTTCAATTTCTAGTCTTTGGAGGAATGTACATATTGTTTTCCAAAAAAGCTGTACCAGTCGACATTCCCACCAACAATGGATGACAGTCTCCTTTTCCCCACATCCACGCCTGCACTTGTTGATCTTGCTCTTTTGGATATGTGCCAGTCTCTGTGGTGTGAGATGATATGTGGCGTATATTTTAAACCACATTTTTTTTGTCTGAGGGAGACCTCAAACAGAGGACACACACACACATATAATAAAATCAACAATTTAATCTTATTATTTTGAGGAAGAACAATACAGAACTATTAAATGTGGGAATAAACATTAACAAGAAATTACATCCCACTCAAGTTCATAAAAGTAAGGAGAAAAAAAATTTAAAAAAATGTATATGGTAAAACTTTCTATATAATGTTCAATGTCACTAAATGTAAAAATAATACACACAAATGAGAAACTTTATAAAAATAAAGTATGGATCAGATACAAGTTCCTTCTCTTTGACAAAATGAATGTATAGTCTTGCCATATATCAGAATATATATTACATGGCAAGGCGGTAGGAAGCACACATTATCTGGTTGTCATATTTTGTGAGCTTAACAGATGCATAATGCCTATATTTGTTATTCACTTGGGGGTTGTTGCCAAATGTTGATATACTGATGCTCTCATTTCTGTTTCATTTTTAGTTGGAATACTTTTTATAAAAACATACTTTCCCTCATTCACTGTTTCATTATACAGCAGTACTGTTCATTTAGAATAGGCTCGATAAAGTTCTATTATTCCCTTTCTTTACCAGTTTCAAAGTACTGTATTTGTTCTATTACCATTTAAGGTGACCCTCTTTATTTCTTAAAGTATTATAATGAATACTTAGATCTGATATTTAGTGTGTTTTAAACCATTACAATGATATAATTAGTTAGGCCCTAATCATCCTATAACCAGTGAGATCCTCAAGTTGATCCCTGAGTCATTTGGAAATAATACTCCTCCTGAGTCTTTGGAAGCTGCTTTGGAACATGATATCACAGGATACTCTACATTCATGTTGTACATTTCTTGCCCAAGGATTGGGATGAGCCACTTATTCAAAAGCCCTAGTGGGTTTTAGTGATCACTAGATCACTAGACATCCTTTTGTTCATGGATTTCCTGAAGTGGGGCACCAGTAACATTTCCATTTGACCCTATCACGTGCCAGTGTAGCCCAGTGGCATCTTGTTGTTTCAGGAATATGAAGAGCCTCAAACCGTTTGTTCATGGACTTGGCGAAGAAGTATGACCATCTTGTAGGTGGGTGGCCACGTGATCTTTTGACGTCCGTGGGATCCAGTCGGTAATGGCTCTAGTCCAGCGGTTGTCTCCAAATCGCATTACATGTCCAGCCCATCTGATTTTCGATGCCTTGGCAAACAAGACAGCGTCCCTGACTCTGGAACAGCGACGGAGGTCGGAGCTCTGGATTCCTTCTCTCTCACTTGAGTGAGGCGTGATATTCCAAGCATAGCTCTTTTGATTCCTCTTTGGGAGACCCGAATAGCGTTCTCATCCTGCTTTTGTAGGGCCCAGGTCTCTGAGGCATATGTTAATGCAGGGGGAGAACGGTGGAGTCGAAGAGATGTGCCGGGATCCGGAGGTTCTTTGTCTTTTTTCACTATTTCTTCGATGCTTTTGAAGGCAATCCATGCCGCTCACCTCCTGCGCAGCTCAGGTCTTTTTTTAAAAATTTATTTATTTATTTTTATTTTTTTTTACTTGCAAACTTTTTTTTATTATTATTTTTTTAAATATTTTATTACACCGCCATGTGACATACAACTACAAAGATGTTCATGTTTGGGTTTCCGTCAAACAGTGTTCCAGCACCCATCCCTCCACCAGTGCCCATCTCCCACCACCAATGTCCCCACTTCCCTCCCCCTCCCCCAGCCTGCCTCTATGGCAAGCTCTTTATCTCTTCTCTCTCTCTCTTTCTCTCTTCTCTTACACATTGTGAATTGCAATACATACATTTAGAGATTATCATGTATATCTTTTTTCCTATATTCAATGCTCAGTTCTAGGCTGGCATTATCACTTTTGAAAAATATTAGCACACTGTTCCCTTCTCTGTCTTACCTAACCACTGATTCCCACATGTTTGTGGTAGATTCCACCTTGTTTTTTTTTTAATTGAAAGATGCTCATGTAGAGCTTTTGGTTCCACAGTGTTCCAATACGCACCTTCCGCCCAAACCATCTCCCATCACCAATGTCCCCACCTCCCCTCCCCCTCCCGCACCTCAACCACCTGGGCGGGTTCTGCATGTCATTTCCTTCCTCCCTACATCTCCCTCCCAAAAAACTTTCCTGCTCTTCGTGGAATGCAGTGCACCAAAAGACATCACTGTTTCACTATTTTAGTGGACCGCTGCGGCCGCTTGCGGCCACGCAACCTGGGCTCAAACTGGCTTTGCTCTGTTGATCTGGTCGTGAGGCAGTTTCGCAGTGTCCAGACAGCAAAAATGGTGGTTAGTGTGATGGGCGAGTCTCATCTGGCTGCTTCCGGGACCCCCCAGAGGCGACGGGCCCACTCCCAAAACCCATCTGTCCTCCTCGGGGTTCCATGGTCAGCTAGGCCCGGCGCGAGCCGAGCGCCAGCCTCCCGAGCCGTCCGTGAGGCCCTGTCTGCTGGCCCACGTGCAGGCAGCTCAGGTTTTAGGTCATTCATCATGTTGACTTCTCGACCTAGGTACACATAACTGCTGCATTCAGAGATGTTTGTTCCATTGAGAGTGAATGGGGCCTCTGGAACTAGTTCATTTGTCATGAACATAGTTTTGTTGAGATTCAGCTGTAGACCTATCTTTCCACATTCTCGGTCAAAGTCAGCCAGCATTTGTGCTGCTTGGCTAATGTTTGGTGTTATTAGAGCGATGTCATCAGCGAAGTGGAGGTGGTGTAGTTGCCGACCATCTATCTTCACTCCCATTCCTTCCTATTCTAATTGTCGCATGATGTTCTTGAGGATGGCGCTGAAGAGTTTTGGTGAAATGGTATCACCCTGTAGAACCCCTCTTTTGACATCAATGATCACTTCCTTGTAGAATGGTGAGATCCTGGTGGTGAATCCGTAATAGAGCTCATGAAGGATCTTGATGTATTGGGTTTGAACAATACATCGTAAGACCAAGATGACTGCCCTCCAACGCCCTGATAGATCTATCACATCTTCCAGAAAGGCAATGGAGAAGATTATCCAGGACTTCTACTCAGATCTCTTTGATAGCCACATCCACCTGCCCACATACCAAATTCCGCCAGGATGGATATGTCGTTCCCAATGTTCTCTCTTCTGAAATCCGACATGCCATCTCATCGGTAAAGAATGGAACAGCACCAGGCCCAAAGTCAGACCCGAACACCTGAAGAATCTGCCATCAGTACTCATCAATACACTGACTCGGCTCTTCACACGCTACCTGTCTGAATGCAAGGTGCCCTCCCAAAGGAAAACCAGCAGGACAGTTCTACTGTTCCAAGAGGGGAGACATTCATGACATTGGCAATTATCACCCCATCTGCCTGTTGTCCGTCATAAACAAGCTGTTCAAGTCATCCTGAACAGGATTGGCAGAACACTAGATGAAGGACAACCATGCGAGCAAGCTGGCTTCGAAAGGATTCAGCACAGTTGACCATATCCACACAAGGTTTTAGTGAAAAAAAAAAAAATACATAGTGTTGGACGACAGACCTAGCTAGCTTGGGAGCTTTGCTGTTTTATCCACTCACAGCTTAATCTATGTACATGTTCTTAAGCCAGGGTTCATACTAATGAGATCTTGCTTCTATGTAAACACTGATGGAGGGTGTGTCAGTTACAGCAGTCACCTTAACTCTGAATGAGTAACTTCTGACTTATACATCTACTAAGACTTCTATGTTTTCTAGATTTTACACAGTTCCTCTTTATACCCAATGAACCCAGCATGAGACAGTTAGAATTTACCAGGAGACTGCCACCCTGGCTACATAGAGACTATCATTTAAGATTATAGGAAGGATCGTACTAGTTTGCCCTCTAGCAGATGAATGTGACCCTTTCCATATACAGAGAACAACACTCTCAGAATTACCCTGGTGAAGATAACAAATAAGAAGGACCTTGTGGGTACCATCTAGATTGCATGAAGCCCATGAAATTAAGATGTATTATTTTATACCAGCCCCCTCCCTCTCTCCAGCATTTTACAAAAGAGATCATTTCAGCCCTGCTTATCGGACCCACCCTGCAGCAGTCTTTTTTTTTTTATTTTATTATTCCCCCCAAATATTATTACACCATTTTAGACATACAATTGAAAGATGCTCATGTAGAGTTTTGGTTCTACAGTGTTCCAACATCCATCCCTCCACCCAAACCCATCTCCCATCACCAATGTCCCCACCTCCCTCCCCCTCCAACACCTCACTACTTGGTGGGTTCTGTATGTCATTTCTCTCCTCTTTTATCTCTCCCTCTCACCAAACTTTCCTGTTCTTCGTGGAATGCAGTGCATTAAAAGACATTACTGTTTCCACTATTTTTTAATGGACAGCCGCTGGCTGCAAGCGGCCGCACCGACCTGGGCTCAAACTGGCTTTGCTCTCTTAATCTGGTGGTGAGGCAGTTTCCCAGCGTCCAGACAGCGAAAATGGTGGCTAGCGTGATGGGCGAGTCTCATCTGGCTGCTTCCGGGACCCCCAGGTGATGGGCCCACTCCCAAAACCCATCTGCCCTCCTGGGGGGTCCCATAGTCAGCTGGGCCCGGGTGAGCCGAGTTCCAGCCTCCCCAGCCGCTTGTGAGGCTCTTCATCTGCAGCAGTCTTTTTTCAAGTCTGTTACAAATATGCTGATCCAGAGACTCACAGACATGGGGCAGAGCTGCTACCCACTCTCCCTGTGCCCACCCACTCACAAGGCACCTGGGAGGGATGGCAGGTTCTAGCCCTGGACCACCACTCCAGCAGAGCCTCGGCAACAAGACAGACGACCCCCCCACTCCATGAGGGTCGCCATTTTCCACATCCGGACTTCCCTTTCATTGGAACTCCACACAGCAGAAGAGCCTATTACAGCCCGGCTCGCACAGCCACTTGCAGCCACACGGTTCATCAACAAATGCTGGATTTAGAGGTGACTACAAGAGTATGCCACCCGCATGGCAGAGCCTGGTAAGCCTCCCGTGTCGTATTTGGTATGCCAAATACCAGTAACAATTATAGATCTCATTCTCATGACCTGATGTAATGGTTTGAGGCTCTTTATGTTCCTGGAGCAAGCAGATACCCTTGGGTTCTACTAGCATGAGACAGGACATATGGAGATGTTGCTGGTACCCACTGGAACAAATCGATGATGAACGGGAAGACAGTGATACAGTGAATCTCAGAAGAAGGAATTAATCCTTGAGTAATCCTTTGTTTATACCCTATAATAGGGTGTGGCGCCACCTTTCTACCCTCTTCTACTATCTAGAAGCTGTTTAGGGTTCTTTGTTGACAAGACTCTTCCTGAAGTTACCGTTACTTTGGTGTATATAAGGGTACTGACTTGAGGTACTCTCCCTTGGGTAGGGCTCTCTCTTGGGTGAGATCCTATCTTTGGTGTGACTCCCTTTCTGGTAGGACCCTCTTTGGTAGGACTCTCTGGTGGGATTCTCTTTGATAGGAGACTGGGGCTCTCGTGTGTGGTCTAAGTTCTGACCAGAGCTAGAGTTTTTTCTTTATATTGGATTGCTCTGGTAGAGCTTTTGTAATATTAAAAAACCTTTTTGGAATTGTGCCAGACTCATGAGTTTTCATCCGTTCCCGGCGACCTTGGAGAGGTAGAAGAGAACTCTGTCCTGGTACTGTTGGGGACCCCAGCAGCTCCCCGACAACATAGGACATAATTTTTTCAGTGACCTTCTTTAATTTTGTTCTTTTAGGAATCTCCTGAGTTATTGATTGCCTTCAGATTTCTCTCTTCCCTTTTTATCTTCATAAATGTGTTGAAAATTGAACCCAGGATGTATACACTTAAGACAAGTCCTCTACTGTTGAGTCATGTCTCTAGTTTTTTAATTTCTTCTCTCTTTTTCACTTTCTGTTTCTACATAGGTATTATCTTTCTAGCTCTATCTTTGCTTATAAAAAAGAATTTCTTTCTTTTGAATCTTTCTTTTGAGGGGTAAGTGTCGGGAGGCTCCGCCGGGGTCCCCGACAGTGCCGGGAAGCGAAGTTCCCTTCTACCTCCGAAGCCGGCGAGGAACGGATGAAAACTCAGGAATCCGATGCAGTTTTAAAAGGCTTTACTTATCACAGGTTCAGGCATACAAATCAGCAAAAGGAAAAACCCGATGCTTAGGATTCCAGGCTAGAACCCCAGCCACGTGTAGGTCAAGATGGCGACCACCATGTGTAAAAGCTTTGTGAAAGGAGAAGAAAACTTCCAAGCAGGGCGACCGCTCACAGCGAGCAACAGCCCCCAAAGAAGCGCTTGAGAGTGAAAACCAGCTAGTTTATACCCCTGCAACTCAGACCTTCCTCCCATTGTTATGGAAAGCAGGGAGGGTCCAATGCCCTTAGGTAATCCCTCCCTAGGGATGCATCTCACCTAGGGCCTTTACTGTGCTAATGTTTTGAGCCAAATGCAGCGGCCCTTAAAGGAGTCCTGCATCAGGTAAGGGTTTAGGCCACACTTGGCAGTGCTTGGGGATTACTTCCCTTCTCAGTGCTAGGGGTTGCTTCTGGCAGTGATTAGGGCATAAAGTTCTAGGTATTGAACCCAGGTCTTCTGCATGCAAACCATGTACTACAACCTGTTGAGCTATCTTTTAAAAAAATATTTTATTATACCACCATGAGATATATAGTTACAAAGATGTTCATAAGATGTTCATATTTGGGTTTTGGTCATACATTGTTCCAGCACCCATCCCTCCACCAGTACCCATTTCCTACCACCAATGTCCCCGATTCCCTCCCCCTCCCTAACGTGCCTCTGTGGCAGGTTTCTTAATTTCTTTCTCTTTCTCTCTCTCTTTCTCTCTCTCTCTCATGTTGAGCTATCTTGTAGCCCTTGATTTTTTTTCTTTTATTCTGTCACTAACTTTTTTTTTCTTTGATTTTTATTTTTTTTTAATTTTTTATTATACCACTGTGAGACATACAATTACAAAGGTGTTCACAATTGGTTCTTGGTAATACAGTATTCCAGCACCCATCCCTCCACCAGTGCCCCATTTCCACCACCAATGTACTCCACCCCCTCCTACCCACCCCCAAGCTGCCTCAACAGCAGGTAGCCCTGTTTCCTTTCTTTCTCTCTCTGTCTCTCTCTCTGTCTCTGCATCTCTCTCCCTCTTATTTTACACAATGTGGCTAGCCCTGCAGATATTTAGAGTTTATCACTTAAGTCTCTTTGTGTATATTCAATGGTGAGTTTTAATCTGCCATTACCATTTCCCACATTTAGTAAAACACTGGTATCTATTTATATCCTATTAATGAATGCAGTCATTCTATATCTGTCCTTTTCCTTCTGACTAATTTCACTCAGCATGATAGTCTCTATGTCCATCCATTTGCAGGTAAATTTCATAATTTCATCTTTTCTGACAGCTACATAGTATTCCATAGTGTAGATGAACCACAGTTTCTTTAGCCAGTCCTCTGTTCTCGGGCATTTAAGTTGTTTCCAGATTCTAGCTATAGTGAATAGCGCAGAGATGCATAAAGAAGTACAGATAGTGTTTCTGCTATGTGTTTTTCGGTCTCTTGGGTATATTCCCAGGAGTGCTATTGCTGGATCAAATGGGAGCTCAATGTCTAGTTTTCGGAGGAATGCCCATATTGTTTTCCCAAAAGGGCTGGACCAGTCGGCACTCTCACCAACAGTGGATGAGAGTCCTTTTTCCCCACATCCACGCCAGCACCGGTTGTTCTTGCTGTTTTGGATGTGTGCCAGTCTCTGTGGGGGTGAGATGGTACCTCATTGTTGTTTTGATTTGCATCTCCCTGATGATTAAAAATGAAGAGCACTTTTTCATATGCCTTTTGGCCATTCAAATTTCTTCTTTTTTGGAAGCTTCTGTCCATTTCTTCTCCCCCATTTTTTGATGGGGTTGGCTGTTTTTTTTTTTGTGAAGGGCTACCAGTGCCTGATATATCCTGGATATTAACCCCTTGTCAGATGGGTATTGGGTGAATATCCTTTCCCACTCTGTGGATTGTCTTCGTATCTTGGTCACCATTTCTTTTCAGGTGCAGAAGCTTTTCAATTTGGATATAATCCCATTTGTTTATCTTTGTTTCCATTTGCTTGGTCAGAGGTGTGTTGTCTTTAAAGATACTTTTAGTTTCGATGCCGTAGAGCGTTTCTCCTATGTTTTCTTCGATGTACCTTATAGATTCATGTCTGATGTTGAGATCTATAATCCATTTTGATCTGACTTTTGTGCATGGCGTTAGAAGGAGGTCTAAGTTCATTTTTTACACGTAGCTGCCCAGTTTTCCCAGCACCATTTGTTGAAGAGGCTTTCTTTGCTCCACTTAATATTTTTTGCTCCTTTATCGAAGATTAAGTGGTTGTATATTTGAGAGTGTGTTTCAGGATATTCAGTTCTATTCCATAGGTCTACGGGTCTGTCTCTATACCAATACCACACTGTCTTAATTACAACTGCTCTGTAGTAGAGCTTGAGGTTGGGGAAAGTGCTACCTCCCATCTTCTTTTTCCCAAGGATTGCTTTAGCTATTCGTGGGGGGTTTATTATTCCATACAAATTTCGGGAGTGTTTGTTCAATTTCTTTGAAGAACATCATGGGTATCTTTATAGGGACTGCATTGAATCTGTATAAAGCTCTAGGGAGTATTACCATTTTGATAATGTTAATCCTTCCAATCCATGAGCAAGGAATGTGTCTCCATTTCCTCAGGTCCTCTTTTATTTCCTGAAGTAACGTTTTGTAGTTTTCTTTGTAGAGATCCTTTACATTCTTTGTCCACCTGATTCCTAGGTATTTGATTTTCTGCGGCACAATTGTGAATGGGATAGTTTCTTTAATATCCCTTTCTTCTCTTTCGCTGTTTGCATATAGGAAGGCCATTGACTTTTTGGGTATTGATTTTGTACCCTGCCACTCTGCTATAGGAATGTATTATTTCTAGGAGCCTCTTGGTAGAGAGTTTCGGGTTTTCCAGGTAGAATATCATGTCATCTGCAAATAGTGTCACTAACTTTTTAAATTTAATTTAATTATTTTATTTTGGGCCACACACAGTGGTACTCAGGACTTACACCTGGGTTCTGTGCTCAGGGATTACTTCTGGCAGTGGCAGGTTCAGGGGACCATATGTGGTGGCAGGGATTGAACCTAAAGGTTGACTGTATACAAGGCAAAGAACCTACCTACTTACAAATACCCACTCTGGTCTCTGTCACTGACTTCTGAGTTTTTCTGATTCTGATGTGTTTTGGCTCTTTGTGTGTTTTCTATCATTTTTACTAGTAATATTCTTTTGAAGGAGTAGGTTAAATTTTTTGGTATGCTCTGTAGGCATAACCTTTTTTCGGCATGTTTTTGCTATCTTTAGGGTGTTATTCTGCTTCTTAGTCTCTTTTTCTCTTTGTTTGGTGGTTTTGGGGTCACAACTAGCTGCACTCAGGCCTTATTACTGGCTCTGTGCTTAGGGAATATTCATGGCAAGCCTCGAGTGGCCATATGTGGTGCCAGGGGTAAGACTCAGGTAAGAGGCGTGTGCAAGGCAAGTTGCAGTATCCACTATACTATCATTCTGGCCACAGTCTTCTTTTCTCCATATAATAATTTTATGTGAGATTTGATCTTGATACTATTGTTTTCCTTTTTTCTGCTTTTTGAGTCACACCTGGCAATGCTCAGGGGTTTCTTCTGGCTCTGCACTCAGGAATTACTCCTGGCGGTGCTCGGGGGACTATATGGGATGCCGGGATCGAACCCAGGCCAGCACCGGCGGGCCACATGCAAGGCAATCGCCCTACCCGCTGGGCTATCACTCCGGCCTCTATTGTTTTTCTTTTTTGCTTGAAATTAGTTTTCCTGAATTAAAAAAAAAAACAAAAAGATGGAGTTAGGGAAGCTTTTCTAATTTCATAGAGCTCCCTCTTCTGTTGTTTTTGTGTATTGCTCAAAGACATGGACGCTTCTGGGATTTTCTGTTCCCCTCCCCCATTTAGCTCTAGTTCTACGTTTCATGCAATCTAGGGATAGGCTTAAACTAAACACTTATTGTTAGCCTAAAATTCAAATGCAACTGGTCATTCTTTGCTTTTATCTGCTTGATCTGGCAAAGCTACTTATTTGTTGTTGCTGTTATTTATGTTTTGCTTTGGGACCACACCCACTGGTGATTATGGGCTATCCCTAACTTTGGTCTTGGGGGTAACTCCTGGTGGTGCTCAGGGAACCATATGGTTTGGGGGACCAAACCCAGGTCTGTAGCATGCTAAGCATACAGCTCAACTTGGAAATATCTCCATAAGCTTTGATTTTGCTGTTTAGTTGTTCTGCTGTTTTCAGGAGGAAATTATAGAGATCGAAAGACTCTTCTAGTGCTTCCCAGAATTCATTACAAAGTTTTCAACTGAGCCTTATTTCTTTACTTCCTTGCCCCTAATTAGTCTTCTCTTTCCTCCCCTCAAATAGCCTATGTTCTAAACATATGATGTGTGTATATTCGTAGTTTATTACATTTGATCACTTGATCACTTGAATCCCGTTATTCAAGATTTGCTCGAGCGGGTGCCAGTAACATTTCCATTGGACCCTATCACGTGCCAGTGTAGCCCGATGGCATCTGGTTGATTCAGGAATATGAAGAGCCTCAAACCGTTCCTTCAGGGTCTTGACAAGGAAGTCTGACCATCTTGTAGGTGGGTGGCCACGTGATATTTTGACATCCCATGGGATCCAGTCAGTAACGGCTCTAGTCCAGCGGTTGTCTCCAAATCACATTACATGTTCAGCCCATCTGATTTTCAATGCCTTGGCAAACGAGACAGCATCCCTGATTCTGGAATAGCGACGGAGGTCAGAACTCCGGATTTCTTCTCTCAACTGAGTGAAGCGTGATATTCCAAGCATAGCTCTTTCGATTCCTCTCTGGGAGACCCGAAAAGCATTCTCATCCTGCTTTCGTAGGGCTCAGGTCTCTGAGGCATATGTTAATGCAGGGAGAACAGTGGAGTCAAAGAGATGTGCCCGGAGCCGGAGGTTCTTTGTCCTTTTAGCTATGTCTTCAATGCCTTTGAAGGCATTCCATGCCGCTCTTTTCCTCCTGTGCAGCTCAGGTTTTAGGTTGTTCATCATGTTGATTTCTCGACCTAGGTACACATAACTGCTGTATTCAGAGACGTTTGTTCCATTGAGAGTGAATGGGGCCTCTGGAACTAGTTTATTTTTTCATACACATGGTTTTCTTTAGATTCATCTGTAGACCTATCTTTCCACATTCTTGGTCGAAGTCAGCCAGTATTTGTGCCGCTTGGCTAATGTTTGGTGTTATTAGAACGATGTCATCAGCGAAGCGGAGGTGGTGTAGTTGCCAACCATCTATCTTCACTCCCATTCCTTCCCATTCTAATTGTCACATGATGTTCTCGAGGATGGCGCTGAAGAGTTTTGGTGAAATGGTATCACCCTGTAGAACCCCTCTTTTGACATCAATGATCACTTCTTTGTAGAATGGTGAGATCCTGGTGGTGAATCTGTAATACAGCTCCCGAAGCATCTTGATGTATTGGGTTTGAACACCCTGTTTGGCTAGGGCTTTGATGACCGCTTCAGTCTCCACAGAATCAAAGGCTTTCTGAAAATCAATGAACGTGAGACAGAGAGGAATCTTGTACTCCCTACAAACCTCAATGAGCTTGGTTACTGTGTGGATATGTTCGATTGTGCTGAATCCTTTCCGGAAGCCTGCTTGCTCACATGGTTGTCCTTCATGTAGTGTTCTGCTAATCCTGTTCAGGATGACGGACAACAGGCAGATGGGGCGATAGTTGCCCGATGTTGTGAATGTCTCCCTTCTTGAACAGTAGAACTGTCCTGCTGGTTTTCCATTGGGAGGGCACCTTGCATTCGGACAGGTAGCATGTGAAGAGCCGAGCTAGTGTATTGATGAGTACCGATGACAGATTCTTCAGGTGTTTGGGTCTGACTTTGTCTGGGCCTGGTGCTGTTCCCTTCTTTACCGACGAGATGGCCTGTTGGATTTCAGAAGGGAGAAGCGTTGGGAACGACATATCCATCCTGCGGGATTTGGTATGTGGGCAGGTGGATGTGGCTATCAAAGAGATTTGAGTAGAAGTCATGGATAATCTTCTCCATTGCCTTTCTGGAAGATGTGATAGATCCATCAGGGCGTCAAAGGGCAGTCATCTTTGTCTTATAGTTGGTGAAGGACAGGCGGGCGGTACGATGCTTTTCCCCGGCTTCTGCTGCTTCTTCCCATATTTCTGCTCGTCTGTCTTTGAGGTCTTCTTTTATTGCTTCTCTGCACCGTTTAGCAAGCTTGGACGTTAGCATTTGGTCTCCTGAGGCTCGCGCCTTGCCACGTTGGCGAATGAGCTCAAGAGTTTCTGAAGACAAGCGTCCTTTTTTTGTTTCTCTCTCTCGGCATTCTTCGCACAATCATGGAGGTGCTGAACCAGTCGGTTGTATTCTTCATCGATGTCATCAATGAAGGTATCTTCCCATGTTGCTGCAATGACATTATTTCATATACATTAAATCACATATATTTAAAAATTTTAAACAAAAAATGAGATTAAATTATTGACATTTTTATCCTTTTTTTTCTCAGTCAGCAATATCCTGAGTGCTGGCTACATAGTACGGGTTTAAATACTGTCATCACTCTTACCATTGTCTCCAAACAGATATAGAATGACTGCATTTATTTGCATGCCATAAATATATATCACTATTTTCCCATTAATCATCTATTTGCTAGAGTGGGCACCAGTAATATCTCCATACGCCCCTGTCTCATGCTAGTAGAACCCAAAGGCATCCATTTGCTCCAGGAACGTAAAGCACCTCAAACCATTATATTAGGTCATGGGAATGACCTAATATAAATGTTACTGGTATTTGGCATATCAAATACGACACAAGCAGCTTGCCAGGCTTGCTGTGCGGGTGGCAAACTCTTGTAGTCACCTCTAAATAAAGCAATTATTGATGAACCGCGCTAGGCGGGCTGTGATAGTCTGATCTTCTGGGTGGAGTTGTGACGAGAAAGAAGTCCGAATGTGGAAAACGGCAGTATATGTCTATATATATATATATATATATTTTTTTTTCCTGTTACTGGATACTCAGAGATCTGGGCCCTCGGAAAGCAGGATGAGAATGCTTTTCTGGTCTCCCAGAGAGGAATCAAAAGAGCTATGCTTGGAATATCACGCCTCACTCAAGTGAGAGAAGGAATCCGGAGTTCTGACCTCCGTCGCTATTCCAGAATCAAGGACGCTGTCTCGTTTGCCAAGGCATCGAAAATCAGATGGGCTGGACATGTAATGCGATTTGGAGACAACCGCTGGACTAGAGCCATTACCGACTGGATCCCACGGGATGTCAAAGATCACGTGGCTGCCCACCTACAAGATGGTCAGACTTCCCTTATCAAGACCCTGAAGGAAGCGGTTTGAGGCTCTTCATATTCCTGAATCAACCAGATGCCATTGGGCTACATTGGCACGTGATAGGGTGCAATGGAAATGTTACTGGCGCCTGCTCGAGCAAATCAATGAATAACGGAATTCAAGTGATCAAGTGATCAAGTGATATATATATATGCATATATATGTATATATATGCATATATATACATACATATATATATATGTATATACATCTTATGATACCAATATCCAAGGTCAGGCGAAATGTGGATCAGGAGGTCTTGCCAAAGGTGGAAACTATCACAAACGTGTGGGAGCAGAGGTTAGGTAAGACAGAGAAAGGAACAGTAGGCCAATAATTGTTGAAAGTCTATTACAATCCACAACATGTAAGAGAGGGACGAGAGAAGAGAGAGAGAAAGAGAAAGAGAGAAAAGAAATGGAGAACCTGCCATGGAGGCCGACTGGGGAGGGGGGAGGGAATCGGGGACATTGGTGGTGGGAAATGGACACTGGTGGAGGGATGGGTGCTGGAACACTGTATGGCGAAACCCAAACATGAATATTTTTGTAATTATTTTAAAAAAAATAAAAAAAATAAAAGAAGCTCCAAGAAAGAAAAATTTGTTTTAAGTATTCAATATGCCAACACCAGTCCCTTCACTAATGTGCCTTACTACCACCCAAAACCCTAAGCCTGCTCCCCTAGCAGGGACTGATTAATCTACTTTATATTGCTTACTGCAACATGTATCTCACAGTGGTGATGCTAAAGTCATGTCCTTTTAACCAAGCTTTACATGCAGATTGGGTCATCTTTGTCAAGGGCCGCTGGGGTCCCCAACAACACCAGGAAGCAGGTTCCCTTCTATCTCCGAAGCCGGCAGGGGAATGTATGAAAATGCAGGAATCTGGCACAGTTTTAAAAGACTTTACTATCACAGGTTCTGATATACAATCCAGGAAAAGAAAAAACCCTGGACTCTGGGTTCCTGGCTGGCCCCCAGCCACGTGTAGGCCAAGATGGCTGCCACCACGTGTTGAAGCCCAAAAGAGAATGGAGAGGACGGTGAGAGGCAAATGCCAAGGGAAGCCAAAATAGCAAAAAGGCCCCTACTACTTTTTCCTAGCTTCTCTTATAGACAGAAGTTCGCCAAAATCTTCCAGCCCAGCCCATCGTGGGTTGGGCTATCTAGAGATCACTTGTCACTAGTCACTTGTCTTCTCGTTGTTCATCGATTTGCTCCAGCGGGCACCAGTAACATCTTCATACCTGTCAAGAGCAAGTGTAGCCCAAGGGCATCTGTTCTATCCAGGAACATGAAGAGCCTCAAACCATTCCTTCAGGTCATGGGAATGAGGTCCATAATTCTTACTGTTTTTTGGCATATCAAATGCAACATCGGTAGCTTGCCAGGCTCTGCCGTGTACATGGTACACTCTCACAGAGGCTAGTATTCAGACTATAAACAGGACTGTCAAAATATTAAAGAAAGAGAGACCAGGTGGTAGGGTGGTCTGGATTGGCGAACATGTGAAGATTTAGAAACGGTTATTTTTTAATTTTATGGAATATGCTGTGATGCATTCTTTGAAAAGTTCTCTTAGGAGTACCTAAACAGTGTATTTGTGATTCCTTCCAAAAACTAATGCAATCTAGATATGAAGCCAGGTAACTGACCCTTTTGAAATGTAGATCTTTATGTGGGCCTTTGGCTCAAGCTTCACAAAAGCCAGAACTGATTTCCAGAGGCAAAATCTCCCTAGCAGAGTGAGGAGGGGCTGTATCTCTGAACCAGAAAGCAGCTCAAAATGTAATTTGTAAGAAATGGCATTAATACTTTTATCATGAATATAAAGCTAGCAGATCCCAAACTCTGGATCCCACTAAGGTCCAAAATCCATCAGAATAATTCATTTTGGCATTACCTTTAGAGTCAGAGACATGTTAATATGCCCGGAGACACCCTGGCATGTCTCTAAACTAGGAGAATCAATTACATTATGGTTGATCCAACATAGCCAAGTACTCTTGGAATATCTACATGTACGTCCCACGTGGAGACCCATGGGAACAGAATATTGATCTGGGGCAAGTGAAATTTATGATAAAAAATATTTATGCCATATAAAATTATGAAATCAATCCAATTCTGCCTGAACTCCCATTGTGTGTGCTCCAATGGTTCCCCCAAAGGCAGAGACCAGCTCTTCACATAATCTAAGTGTAGCTGGAGGCTAAGGCTCAGTAAGGTGTGGCACCCAACAATCTGTAGTCTTGCTTTCATTTATTGACCTTATTGAACTTTATGTGCTTCTACTCAATTTTAAAACAAAGCTGTTCCTGTTAATTTGTGACAAACATTAATATTCAGCTCCTGTAGCACTACCATTGTACTTCCCACCACCATTGTTCCAACTTTCCCAGCCATCACTCAAGCCTGCTCCTATAGAAGACCCTCAATCATTTATTTTATATTGCTTGTTATAGATAATTGCTGAAAATGATTAAGAAATTTTTGGTCGAAAGTTAGTGAAGATTGTTCAATCTCACCAAGGAGCTACTAACCCCTTGTATAAGAAATTACTGAGATGTTGACTCAGGGTAGGAATTGTGTATATATATTTTGCATATATTTTGTATATATATTTTGTTACTGGTTGCTTTTTACTTTAATCCATTAGACTTATGCATGCTACTTGGTACATCAGTATAATAGTGTTCGAGATGAGCACTCAAAAGTTTTTAAGTTTTTGAAAGTTGATAAAGTTGGAGTTAAATTTTTAACTTCCGGAGTTAGCTGTGGGATATAGGAGTAGGAGTGACTGCTGGGCCTTCTGGAAGAACAGGCAGATGGGGGAGGGAGCCCATCCCTGATCCTGTGAAAGACCGAAGATTTATTGCTGAAACCTACATATCTGAGTTTTTCAATGGATTAATTAATGAGTGGGGCTTGTCTACCAAAATATTTTTTGGTGATGAGCTTAGTGGTGCTGGAGGCCCAGAGCTATGCTGGGCAGTGCTTGGGGGTCATCCATGTGGTTTTGGGAATAGAATTTGGAACCTTTTGCATGTCAGACATGTTTTTCAGATCTTATCTAGTGAATTAAAAAAAAAAAAAACAGCAACTATGTTAAAGTCTGGAGATATAACACTGAGTTAGGGTGTTTGCTTTGCATGCAGGTTTTTTTTTTCTTTTTGGGTCACACCTGGCAATGCTCAGGGGTTCTCCTGGCTCTGCACTCAGGAATCACTCCTGGCGGCGCTCAGGGGACCATATGGGATGCCGGAATTGATCTCGGCGGCTGGGCGGCCGCGTGCAAGGCAAACGCCCTACCCGCTGGGCTATCGCTCTAGGCCCGCTTTGCATGCAGTTTGATCCTGCTGCAGCATGTGGTTCACTAAGCACTGAAAGGAGTCATTGTTGAGCACAGAGCCATGAGTAAGCCTTGAGCAAGGCCGTATTTGGCCCCAAAATAATAAACTAAAGCTAAAACAGAAAACAGAAACTACTTCTGAGCAGAGTAACTTCAATGCTGGAAATTAGAAAATACTAAGTAGTATGGAGATTTACCTGAGAGTGTTGCCCAAGCTAAAATTTCCAGAAAGAAACCTGGGATATTTAGAAGAAATCATGAGAGCAAGATAAGACAAAAGTGAGACTCAAGTTACTATTTGGGGAAAGAAACTGTTGCCCATTGTATTCAATGGGAAAACAGAAAAGTTCTATGCTCTAGTGGACAATTGAAGAAACTGGTCATTGTGGTGGGGATGATCAATGTATATGAATTCAACAATTCTTACCTTTAATACATTTGATTTGGCTATCTCCATTGTTTAGTACCCAATTACTAACAGCAGAACCCATCAGTGAACCAGTAATATGATAGTAACAAGGGAATCAGAGAGTAGAGGTGGTAATTTCATCTTCATAAAAATAGAAGCCTGGGGGCCAGGGAGAGGGCTTAAAGGGCTAGAGCACATGCCTTGCAATCTGGAAATCTTCAATTAGCTCCCCAGTAGCACTTGGGTGACCCTCAATCATTACCTAATGTTACCTCCTTACCTTAAAAAATGAGAAGCTTGTATATTCCATGTCATCCTTGATAGCGTATAAAATTTTATTATACATACATACATGCAGACATACATATAGATACAAAAATGCTCTCTACATATGCCATATATTAACTTTCATTCACACTATCCCCCATTATAAAAGCTTTATAAAAATGAAATCGTTGCAGTCCAGGTGATGGCTCAGTGGTGCTAGTGTCTGCCTTGCAAACATGAGGCTACCCTGGTGCTCTCATTTGCACTGGGCTCAATCTTAGCAGCTCTGTGGTTAGGATTTCCTCCCACCCGTGCTGCAATAGTGTGTGTGTCTCCGAGCAGAGCCAGGTGTGTAAGCATGCAACCCCTAGTGAGCAGAACAACCAGAAATTTGAGTACCATAATCAGGCATGTGTGTAACTGAGTAACCACCACTATAATAAAACCAACAACAAAGGGAAGGGAAGGGGGTGAGGAATGAAACCATTATTGGGTTAATTTAGTCTGTGAACATGACTCATCACAAGGAACAGTTTGCTGCCAAAAATCAACTTCACCTCCACCCACCTAATCACCCAAGCACCTAATTAGCTTCACCTCCCCCACCCAAGCGCTAACAGACACACTTTCCTACCTTGGCCCCTGAGAGGCTAGTAGGGAAAGGAATTGAAAGTTTCTGGAATAGATCTTTTAAAATTGGAGGTAACATTTGTTCACAAGAACGTAATTGTTTATGATTTAGGTATACATGTCACTACCCACCCTGCTCAGGTCCCAACATTCTTCCACCACGATCCCTGAGCCTTTTTACGTATTTATTTTATTGGGGGAGGGGTCGGGGCTCTATAGGGCTCAGAGATAACTCCCAACTCTGTGCTCAGGTGACACTCCTGGCATTACTCAGGGAATCTTGTGGTGCCATGGATTTACCTTGAGCCTCCTGCATGCAAAAATGTGCTCCAGTTTGTTAAGCACTATATATCTATATAAGGCTTATATCTTACATCTATATAAGGCTATATAGATAAAAGGCTATCTATATAGTGTTTTATTTTATTTTTAATCTTTGGTGGAATAAGATACTTAAATTTTTGGGGCGGAGCGATAGTCCAGCGGGTAGGGCGTTTGCCTTGCACGTGGCCGGCCCATGCCGGCCCGGGTTCGATCCCTGGCATCCCATATGGTCCCCTGAGCACCGCCAGGAGTAATTCCTGAGTGCAGAGTCAGGAGAAACCGATGAGCATTGCTGGGTGTGACCCAAAAAAGCAAAAAAAAAAAAAAAAAGATACTTAAATTTTTTAAAATTCACTGTGAATTACAAAGTTATTCATGATTAGATTTCAGGAATACAATATTTCAACATCAGTCCCTTCACTAGTGTCCACGTCCCTCCACCAATGTCCTCCCGTACATTACCCTCTACCACAAATAACTTTTGAGACTGTGGTTTATAGTACTATTTCTAATAATGTTTCATGCATAACGCTTTAATCTATAACCTTTCAGCTTCCTCACTTCCTCCTGGTTCAACACCTCCTTCCTCCTTGTTGTATGAAGCAAGATAGTTTTTAATTGAAATTTATTCAGAAAGATGTGGAGAGGAGAGAGAGAGAAATGTAGGTTTTATTGACAGAACACAGACTTTTCCAGAGTGGTTATAAGTAAGACAAGAAACAGGCAATCGAGATACATGTTCAAGGGAGAACATGGGCTTTCAAAGATCAAGCTTCTCCAGCCCTTTAGGATAGACCTCTTTCTAAGATCTGGTGAAACCAACTTATACTGCCTGGGATGTAGCCCAGCTGCAGCAGTAGAACATTTCATGAAGACTTGGGTTCCACACTTGGCACCATCAGGGGGAAAAAAGTCTAATTTATTCTGAAGTTTTATTCAATTGAGTTTTACTCAATTGAATTAAAGCTCTATTAATTTTGTTCAACATATTTACCCAGCACCCTTCTCATATGTCAGCCACTACTTTAGACAGTAGATATCAACATTATGCAAAAAATCTAAAATGCCTCTCATCTAGTTCACACTGTAGTGGGAGAAGGACAACAGGTAGATTTTGGGTGGTGATAAGTGTTAAGAAGAAAAATTAAAAAAAAAGAAGTTAAATAGAGGCTAGGATAGTACCTCACAGGGGCTGGAAGACCATGCTCTGCATGGAGGGCCCAGGTTCAATTCCTGGCACCTCATGTCCCCTGAGCCTTGAACTAGGAATTGTCCTCAGTGCTACTGGGTAAGACCAAAAAAAAAAAAAAGGATAAAAAGTAGAATATGATAAGAATGTGGGTATATGGCACAATTAGAGAAAGCTTCTATGATCAAGTGAGCAGAACAGCAGGGGTAAGGACTTAGCAGTGAGTGTGGACTTTGGTATACTAAGAAACAGTGAGGATTGCGTTTAGAGACAATGGTAAGTGATGACAGTGTTTAAACCTGGAAGTAGTTGGGTAGGAGTCACATCATTTTTTGTAGGTCATGGTTTGGACTTTTAGATTTTGTTTAGGACTGAAAAGTAGGTCAGGAGGGATTTAACTTCAAAAGCAGAGCTTTAACCAAGTTATCTTTTGTGATCTGGCTATGCATACTATTCCTCCCCCTCCCTCCCCCATTTTAAAATTGAAACCTGAATCTTCAAAGGTTTATGTTGAAAGGGGGATCTTTTGGTGGGAGCACTCCAGCTGATCTGCACTGACTCCCCACCCCCAACCGGTTCATCCTCTGCAGGCAGTTGGCTCATTTTTACGACTCCCATCACTAATATGCTGCTCCCTAGGCTAAGAAGGATCTGATTCAAGGGTTGCCAGAGATTTCCCTCCTACTTCTCCCTTAGCTCAGGTCCAGCAACCTAGATATTCTTTAGATTTCATTTTATTTATAAAATTAAAAACTTCACTAGCTCTGGCTAGTGAAGTCCAAATTACTAATAATTTCTCAGTCTATTGGTTCTGGTTCTTCTTCAGAATAGAGTATTTCTCCTGTGATTCTCCTGGTGATATGAAAAATAGTGAATAATTGGGGTGGCTCCATGATATGGGGGCAGAGCTGCTACTGGCTCTCCCTGTGCCCAGCCGCTCAAAGGTGCCCGGGAGGGATGGCGGATTCTAGCCCTGGCCCGCCACCCCAGCAGAGCCTCGCAACAAGCCAGATGACCCCCACACTCCATGAGGGCCTCTGTTTTCCACATCCGACTTCCCTTCGTCAGAACTCCACCCAGCAGATCAGCCTATCACAGCCAGGCTCATCGAGATCCACCCTGCAGCAGTGTTTTTTAATCCTACCCAGGTATGTTGATCCAGATACTCACAGACATGGGGGCAGAACTGCTACTTGCTCTCCCTGTGCCCAGCCGCTCATGAGGCGCCGGGAAGGATGGCGGGTTCTAGCCCTGGCCTCGCCATCCAGCAGAGCCTTGCAACAAGCCAGATGACCCCCACTCCATGAGGGCCTCGTTTTACACATCTGGACTTGCCCCTCGTCAGAACTCCACCCAGCAGACCAGCCTATCACAGCCCGGCTCGCATGGCCACAGGCGGCAGTGCAGTTGATCAATAAATGCTGGATTTTGAGATGATTACAAGAGATTTCTACCCTTGCGGCAAGAGCCTGGCAAGCTACCCGTGTTGTATTTGATATGCCAGATCACGATCACGATCACGATCTTCCCGTTGATCATCTATTTGCTAGAGCGGGCACCAGTAATATCTCCATATGTCCTGTCTCATGCCAGTAGAGCCAGGGGCATCGGCTTGCTACAGGAACATAAAGAGCCTCAAACCATTATATTAGGTTGATGACCTAATATAATTGTTACTGGAATTTGGCATATCATATACAACACGAGAAGCTTGCCAGGCTTGCCGAGCGGGAGGCAAACTCTTTAAACACCTCCAAATAAAGTATTGATTGATGAACCGCGTGGCGTGAGCGGCCGCACGAGCCAGGCTGTGATGGGCTGGTCTGCTGGGTGGAGTTCTGACGAAAGGGAAGTCCAAAAGTGGAAAATGGCGGCGCCCGTGGAGTGAGGAGGGGTGGTCTGGCTTGTTGTGAGGCTCTGCCGAGGTGGTGGGCCAGGGCCAGAACCCGCCATGCCTCCCGACTGCCTCATGAACAGCTGTGCACAGGGAGAGCAAGGAACAGCTCTGCCCCATGTGTGAGAGTCTCTGGACCAGCATACCTGGGCCAAATTTAAAACACAGAAGTAAAATCCTTTTATAGCTTGGTTACAATGATTATCACCTCTAGAGAAGCAGTATTCCATATTATCAGGGGTCTGACTTTTGGAAGCTGAGTTTCCCTCTGTATCTTCTGGAACTCTCAGTTACTGGTAATAGGGCGTGTCACCAGCAAAGGCAATAAAAAGCATAGGAGCAGAATGATGCGAGCTCACACAGGTCTGAGCAGACAGCAGGAGTAACTAAGGAGCCAGCCCTCTCTACCCAGCTGTGCCACATTCATGAAGGCCAGGGAGCACGAGCTGTACTACAACTGACTTCTGAAATGAGCTTTCCTGGGCTATTTGAGCTTCAATTCCCTTCCCCAAAAAGGAAAAGAAACAAAAGAGACTCTTCCTGACTGCAAAAGCAATGTCACAAAAGTGGGCTCAGTGCCTGGGACTGATCCACAGTCGGTCTCTCGGAACCAAGCTGGGCGGCCACTAGACAGCGAAGGCTTGGCCTCCGTGCCGGGACATTCTCAAACACGACCGGCTCAGCTCATTATTGTACCATCTCCACTCCCCACACAGTGAGGTGACAGTTTTGTGTGGGGGAGCCTGCCAAGGCCATAGCCTCTCAGGGGACCTGGGAGGTGTGCAGGAACGGTCACACAGGACCGCCCTCCCATTCCTAGGACTGGCTCGTAGCCCACCCAAGACCTTACCTGCCTGAGTGCGTCCCTATGGCCACCACTGAGCCACTTGGGTGAAAATCTGCGCAGTGTCCGGGTTCATCCACAAGTCGAGTGCCAGATACCAGTAACAATTATAGACCTCATTCCCATGACCTGATGGAATGACTTGAGACTCTTTATGTTCCTGGAGCAAGCAGGTGCCCTTGGGCTCTACTTGCATGAGACAGGTCATATGGAGATGTTACTGGTTCCCGCTCGAGCAAATTGATGATGAATGGCAAGACAGTGACAGTGACAGTGATACAAGACTATGCTACCCGCACGCCAGAGCCTGGCAAGCTACCCGTGTCGTATTTGATATGCCAAATGCCAGTAACAATTATAGACCTCATTCCCATGACCTGATGTAATGGTTTGAGGCTCTTTATGTTTCTGGAGCAAACATGTGTCCTTGGGCTCTACTTGCATGAGACAGGACATATGGAGATGTTACTGGTGTCCACTCGAGCAAATCGATGATAAACAGGAAGACAGTGATACACTGAATTGGGGTGGCAAGGGCATAAACAAATCTATCAGTTTAAACTAAAATAGGTGTTAAACTAAAATAGGTGTTAATCCTTTAACTTTTCGATCCTAGGGAGGTAGATTGGATATAATGAAAGTGAAGAGAGTGAAGAGGGAAGTGTGCTTGAGGCTTTGGCCAATTACCAATGGCTATATTGGACCAGAATTTTTAGCAGTATGTCTGTACTTGTGCACACCAGATGAATGTCAGCCCTAATTCCAGGTATGTCAATCTGTCACTTGACTGTCTGAAGTAGCCCAACTAGGTGTCAAGTGAATGGTACTCAGCACTATTTTACTCCAGCAATGCATAGCCAAGAGTAGTTACACTGGCCTCACCTATATTTGGATATATATATATACACATATATATAAGGGTTTAGTGAAGTTTTAATTTTATAAATAAAATGAAATCTAAAGAATATCTAGGTTGCTGGACCTAAGCTAAGGGAGAAGTAGGAGGGAAATCTCTGGCTATACATATATATATAAATATATATATATATGTCTTCATATATATACATATATATGTATATATATATACATACATATCTATCTATCTATCTTATATATGTAGGATATGTAGCTTATATATAGAGAGAAATCTATAAAAATCTTATATATATACCAAGAATAACATATATATATATCAATCAAAAACCCTACCCTCTGAATTACATATATAAAGCAAACACCTTACCCTGTGTATTATTGCTCCAGCCTGGCCACACACTAGCTCTTTAAGCTGTCTTCCAGGCCTTAAAGTCCTTCTTCTTTGAACCTTCCCCTAAGTTATTGAACACAAAGTCCAAATCCTGCAAGTCCTAACAACATCTTATTACTGAGATACTCCATTATTCTCATATAATGGAGTTGACTAGATGCTCCATTATTCCAAGGTCCCAATATATAATAATATTATATAACTTGTCACTTGTCTTCCCGTTGTTCATTGATTTGTTTGAGCAGGCATCAGTAATGTCTCCATATAATATATTATATATATCTAGGACTTTATACTTATATGTATATTATATATATTTAGGACTTTAGGCATATTAGGCAGTATACTAGGTAACTTTATTATTCAGATATGAACCTATGTATTTATCTATAAATAACAGCTGCATAGTGCTCTGAGAACTGGAGCCTGACAATATGTTATGGATGATAACAGTATGTGCAGGGCTGGGGATATCTCTTGGTGGTAGAGCACAGGCCTTGCTTGTGAGGCCCTAGGTTTGATTTCTCACACTGCAAAAAAATGAAATACAAAAAGAAACTTTATGCACTTTGGGTTTCTGATGACTATATATATATATATATCCATCTATATATATCCATCTATATATTTATCCTATAACACTTCAAACATGTATCTAAGGTGATTTTTTATGGAAGATGGAATTTAGGGGTGGGAGGCACTGTGTAGACTGAATTACAACTTTCTTAATGCTTAAAACTCTATTCTTACCCAATCATGAACAACTTTGTAATGGTCTATCACATGGTGATTCAATGAAAACCATCCAACCAACCAACCAACCAACCAACCAACCAACCAACCAACCAACCAACCAACCAACCAACCAACCAACCAACCACCTACCACCCACCCAACCAACCAAACAACCAACCAACCAACCAGTCAGCCAGCTAGCCAGCCAGCCAGCCAACAAACACAACTCTTTCTGCTGTACATACCCTTAGCTTAGTTTCTTTCTTCCTAGAGAAACAGCAATGTCAGAATTTCTGTATAGGCAAATGCTAAACTCCCTAGGGGGATATTGACAGGAAACTGACAGCCTATAGGAAGACCCTGAATGATAAGACATGGGTTTTAGCTCATTATTATGGGTGATCAGAATTCTCTGTGCTCTCAGGAAAAAGAACATATAGTGTCTGCCCTATTTCCAATGGCACATGCTGTTATCTCTAGTACTAAAAAGAAAAGACCAACAGGTGCACTTACTTGACTAGATAAAGGCTTATGCCAGGAGGTGGAAATCCTATTTTCTAGCACTTACTTTGAACTTAAAAAAAGTTAAGTTACTTTCAAAGTTTATTGAAAGTACTCAATAAATCACTGGGGCCAGAGAGTTAATCCTGGTTTGGTCCTTGGCACCACCAGGAGTGAGTCCTGAGCACAGATCCAGGAAGAGCTTCTGAGTGCTACTTGGATGTGACCCAAATCCTCCACCCCCACTCCAAACAATATATATTTGATAAGGAAATATTGAGCAAAAACCAGAATTCTACTAAAAGTAAACGTACCCCACTCAACAAGTTTAAAACTGGCTTATTAGTTTATTATTTAAAACAATCATTTAGATTAATACAGCAATTTTATCCAGTCAAAGATCCCTGGGAACATACTTATGGTTAAGAGATTTGTTATTATTTGATGTAACAAGGGAGAAAAGGCACTATGGGGAATATGGAGTATCTCAGTAATAGGATGTTGTTAGGACTTGCAGGATTTGGACTTCGTGGTTCAATAACTTGGGGGAAGATTCAAAGAAGCAGGACTTTATGGCCTGGAAGACAGTGTAAAGAGTTAGTGTGTGGCCAGGTTGGAGCAATAATACAGAGATTAGGGCATTTGTCTGGCATGTGGCCGAGCCTGGGTTTGAGTCCCAGCGTCCCAGCACTGGAGTGATTCCTGAGTGCAGAGACAAGAGTAACTAACGCCTTAGCATCTCTGGATTAGTCCCTCCCTCCAAAAAGAGCTACTGTATATGCTATACTTGGGGTAGACCTAGGTTTTGCTAGGGTACTGCATGCTCACCTATGCAAGGTCCCTAAGGCACTGGTGGGGAGCAACTCCTGATAGCAACATGCTAGAAGTAACATCTCAGCACTGTCAGGAATAACCCCTGGGCACCGAAGAGTGTGGATACAAACAAGAAAACAAATAAACAAAAACCACCAAAGCACCAGAGAGTTATTCTGAATTGGTTTATGTAAGAATGCGGAGGGTAATTTTATTGTTTTTGGTTTTCCCCAATGTTTATGGAGGCTGTAAGTTACATGGTGGTGCTCAGAAGGCGATGCAATACCAGGGCCTTTGCTCATACAAGGCAGGTGTTCCAGCCCTTTGGGCTATTTCTGAAGACCCAAGGGGACAAATCTATAATTATCTCTATTAATCTATAGGAAGAGAATTATTGAATGACAATAGATCTATAATTGGTAAAAAGCCAGTAGTAGCTCAAAATTGTTGGAGAGGGAAATGTTTAATATGTTTATAGTTTGCATAATATTTTATTATGTTCATTATGTTTATAGTTTCTATGCTTAGACAAGATTATGAAGTCTTAAATCTTATCTCTCTTTGTCTTAGAGTGACCTGTGTGTTGCCGGTGTTCTGTGAGACTGTTTATGTGATACAAAAAATATCTTGAGGACTGGAGATGGTACAATGGTTAAGGTACTTACCTTGTATGTGGCTAACCCCAATTTAATCAAAAGCACCTCCCTAAGCACAGAATTTGGAAGAAGCTCTAAACAGCACATGGTCTGACCCAAAAAACTCACCCACTCCCAATATCAGAGCACTGTTGTGAATGCCAGGCTGCCTCTTAATAATGATTAGGTTTAGGGCCAGAGCGATAGTCCAGCGGGTAGGATGTTTGCCTTGTACGCAGCCAGCCCATGCCGGCCCAGGTTCGATTCCCGACATCCCATATGGTCCCCCGAGCACTGTCAGGAATAATTCCTGAGTGCAGAGCCAGGAGAAACCCCTGAGCATTGCCGGGTGTGACCCAAAAAGCAATAATAATAATAATAATAATAATAATAATAATGATCAGGTTTAGTTATTAATGTGAGACTAATTACTGAATTCAAGATATTTATTTTCTTAGTCCCCTCCATTTTTGGTCAAGGGCAAACAAAATCAGGCCACAGGATATTAGTTCATGATAGTAATTTTTTTCACTACTGCTGAGATTCTGTAGGTACCATAGTCTGTAGTTGGGTCAGAATTATTGCCTCCTCTTTCTGATAATGCTAATGACAAAGACATTCAGACAGGACACAGTGACCAACTACTATGAAAAGCAATTATTGGAAACAAAATGAGTATTCACTTTCATAATAAATCTCAAAGCCAGGGGCCTAAATTTTAAAACCCTGTCAAAGAAAGTGTAGCCCAGATGAATGTGTTTTAGAGTCAAATGGCTTTTTTTATAGCCTAGTCATGTTCTACACTTTTACTATCCACATCCCCCAGTCATAAAACTCCAGCTATGAAAATTTTGAACACACCAACTAAAAGAGTTGTGCCTCAATGTCCATCCATTTATAGGCAAATTTCATATCCAGTTCATGTTTTACGTTTATTATTTGGCCAGGAAAAGTTTTCAGATAGGACATCTGTTTCTGGCAATACTTTTAACACTTAGAGATGTTCAAATGCATCCTGAGGTATTGGGTTCCAGTGCATGTTTTTTTTATTTTAATATTTTATTATACCACCGTGAAATATACAGTTACAAAGATGTTCATAAGATGTTCATATTTGGATTTTGGTCATACATTGCTCCAGCACCCATCCCCTCCACCAGTCCCCATTTCCCACCACCAATGTCCCCGATTCCCTCCCCGTCCATAGCCTGCCTCTGTGGCAGGTTTCTTAATTTCTTTCTCTTTCTCTCTCTCTCTTTGCTCTCTCTCTCTCTTCCTTCCCTTCCACATTGTGGATTATACTACATACATTAAGAGGTTGTCATGTGTATCTTTTTTGCCTGTATTTAATGCTCAGTTCTAGGTTGGTATCAGCACTTTCAACAATTAGCATACTGTTCCATTCTCTGTCTTACATAGTTTCTGACTCCCACATGTTTGTGATAGTTTCCACCTTTGACAAGACCTCCTGTTCCATGTTTCGCTTGACCTTGGATATTGGTATCATAATATGTACATATATATTTATTTCATGCAAATAAATGCAGTCATTCTATATCTGTCTCTCTCTTTCTGGCTAATTTCACTCAACATGATCCTCTCCATGTCCATCCATTTATAGGCAAATTTCATATCCAGTTCATGTTTTACGTTTATTATTTGGCCAGGAAAAGTTTTCAGATAGGACATCTGTTTCTGGCAATACTTTTAAAATTAGCCCACCAATGTTAATTCAATACTGTTGCCAATTTATATTTGTTGTTTTGTTTTTGTGCTATACCTCAGCAATGTTCCAATACTTATTCCTTATCTTAAGCTAAGGGATCAGTCTTTGTGGGCTTCCCGGACCATATGGGGTGCCAGGATCAAAACAGGGTCGGTGTGTAACAGCAGGACCTGACCCTGTGCCCCATCTCTGAGGCTATCTCTACTATTGTAGTTACACAGTACATAAAGAACTTTTGCTGGGCTCTGCTTTAACTAAAGTATTCCTCTTAGGTATGAGCAATGCATCTCCAATTCTGTAAACTGTCAGTCCTTTTATCAAGGGTTCCTTGACGAGACAAGAAATCTTCATTTCAAAGCCATTGATCAACCCAAATTCATGTTCTATCAGCATAAACATTTATTCTTTCACCCTTTATTAGATGACTGGTCTGGGTCAGAGCAATTATTGGATTTACATTAGACCTGGGATTAACTCACTTATTAACTCAGCCCTACCACAGGGGTAGGTATTTTTTGTTGTTGTTTTCAGCTCTTCAAGCACAATTATCAACAATTAAACTGCCCCTAAGGGGCCCGGAGCGATAGCCCAGCGGGTAGGGCGTTTGCCTTGCGAGCAGGCCTGTGCCTAGCCTGGGTTCAATCCGGCATCCCATATGGTCCCCTGAGGACCGCCAGGAGTAATTCCTGAGTGCAGAGCCAGGAGTAACCCCTGAGCATTGCC